>JASFXZ010000014.1:3153727-3359586 GCA_032209605.1 Mactromeris polynyma
GCATCATAACCAATGTTCCTTAATACACTGTCGGTCGAATGATGTTTCCATGAGTTATGCCCCATTTATGTACAAATACATTATAGTAGGCTTATAGATGTTTGTCAGCGCTTCGTCTTTTACATTGTACATTTTGTAGATTTTGACGAAACCTCACAGAAATACTAAGTTTAAACACATGTTTACACACATTTGTTTGATTAATTGCTAACGCACATTGGTTTTATCCGTTGAAATGATGATAATTATAATAATGATTACGATAATAATGATACTGATAATGATTATTGGTGTTCAATGCCATAGTTGTGTTGAACCCAAAGTGCGTTCTACAGAGCACATTCAGTAAGTTCTCAATTTATCATGAATCCCCGTCTAGCACAGTCTATCGCACTACATTACCAGTCCGAAGGTCGCGGTTTGATCCGGGGTACTACCTTCTGCGGCTTTGGCGATGTGATCAAATAATATGTTAATGGTTATTCGATTTTTACTGCTCGGAGCTGTCGGTCGGGTTTAAATCAAGCAACACTATACCATACTATTTTAGTTAAGCATATTGTTCTGTTGATGATCAACGATCATGTATCGATTATCTGTGACCATTGATCGACAATCGGTGATAGTTGATCAATGATAGGTGATCAATAGTTGATAATCTGCCATTGATTTATAAATCTCAGATCGATAATCAGTGGTCGGTAATCGATTATTTGGGATCAATGACGGTGATCGATTATCGGTGTTGGGTGATCGCTAATTAGTGATCACTTTTTGATAACTGGTGTTCGATTATTGTTGATAAATTAATATTGATCAATAATCGATAATGTGTAATGGATTATCGGTGATGATGATCAAATGTGATCAATGATAATGTTGATCTCTTTACCTCGCCACAAACTTTATGCGGTACGGACTATATGTGGCACGACCTATATGTGGCACGACCTATATGCGGCACGACCTATATGTGACACGACCTATATGTGGCACGACCTTTATGTGGCACGACCTATATGTGGCACGACCTATATGTGGCACGACCTATATGTGGCACGACCTATATGTGGCACGGCCTATATGTGGCACGACCTATATGTGGCACGACCTATATGTGACACGACCTATATGTGGCACGACCTATATGTGGCACGACCTATATGTGGCACGACCTTTATGTGGCACGACCTATATGTGGCACGACCTTTATGTGGCACGGCCTATATGTGGCACTACATGGGTAGAGCGCATGACCTATATGCGGCACGACCTATATATGGCACGACCTATATGTAGCACGACCTATATGTGGCACGACCTATATGCGGAACGACCTATATGTGACACGACCTATATGCGGCACGACCTATATGTGGCACGACCTATATGCGGCACGACCTATATATGGCACGACCTATATGTAGCACGACCTATATGTGGCACGACCTTTATGTGGCACGACCTATATGTGGCACGACCTTTATGTGGCACGGCCTATATGTGGCACTACATGGGTAGAGCGCATGACTCCTGATCCGAAGGCCGTGGATTCGAGTGCCGCATTGGATGTGTTTGAACTGCGAATTTCGCACCTTTAATCGAGAGTGATTCGTATAAGTTGTAGGGACTTGTTTTACGATCGATGTAAAATAAATATAATCAAAGGGAACTCGAATAATATTTTGCGCAGAGACAAAATATAATGAAGACAATTGCTGTCTTGTTCCAATTAAAGTTACGACATTTCAATGTTTACAACATTTTGAATGACTTCATTCTATTCCATGACGTCACCATCATAATGGATTTTCCATGGGAACGTTGCTTGATGTTAAATAAATAGAATCAAAGTGAACTAGAATAACAGTTTGTGCTTCATACTGTTCCAAGCCGCGGCCGTGGTCCAGTGGTTAGTGCGCTGGACTTGTAACCCGGCGATCCGGATTCGATTCCCGGTCGCGCCCTTCCATGAAAATTTGATTTTCCTCCTCATGTGGAGAAGTTGCCGGCTCCTTGTGGAAGGGTAAGTTAGTACTGGTTAGGTTTCAGTCCAGGAAAAACTGGTTAGGTGAACCGGCCGCCGTATATAACTGAAATATCGTTGAGAAACGGCGTTAAACCCGATGAAACAAACAAACAAACATGTTATACTATTCCGTGTCTTCTACATCCCTTTAATGTATTTTCCTTTGGAAATTTCCTCGAAACATAAAGTAATTTAAAATAATAAAAAAATTAACGAACGCTACACACTTCAGGGGACATAATTCGATTTTGCGAAAACTCAATTCCTCATGCCATTTTGAATAGGCTCCCTTTATCTGTGCAACAAATTCTAGCATGATGTTGTGACTGTTCATGACAAATTATATCGACAGCAAAAAATCATTTTTTGTTAAAAATCCAGTCTACTCAGTTCGAATAAAGTCAATTTTAAGAATATGTCGTACAGAGGAACTTGTCATACTTAAATGGACATTGCATTAAAAGTAAGTAATATAGAAAATAACAATGAAATATTATTCAAAAATAAATTCAGTCAATTTTCATTCACATAAATCAATATGGCTTAAAATTAGTACTCAAATGGAAATGAGGACTGTTATATTTTGTATGCAACACATATATAATAAACTAACAAGGATTCGCATTATATTATAACTTACTGCGTACATATCAGTATGGCAGGTATACACCAACTCTCTTACAAATGGGCATTCATTTATCTATATGATATTTAAACATGATGATTATACAAGGGAGACAACTCTAGAAACTTTCATTTGTTATTTACGCTTGAAGAGTTAACGTATACTGTAACAGAACCTAAACAATTGAAGTTCAAACTTATTTATTTTACATCGATTGTGAAACAAGTTATTACAGATATACAGTAAAACGTCATTTAAATACCATCTCAATAATAAGACCAGCGCAAATTAAGAATGCACATTTCAAATCCATTTCTTCTGTTTAGCTCTTAATTCTACCTCAATATTAAGACCAACTCAATAACAAAACCAGTTTTCTAGAGTGCCAAGTGTGGTATTCTTATTGAGGTTTTACTGTATATTACTCACTCTCGATTACCAGTACACACGCCTAATACAGGGATTGTGAAGCTCGAGGTTCACCCTCGCCCGAGGCGGGATTCCAATCCATCACCACCGGATCCGGCGACAGTCGTTTTTCCATCGACCACTGTATATATACCTCAGGTTTGAACTTCATGAATTCAAGATTTTTACCTCACAAATTCACGATATTATCTTCGCGATTTGTGAAATTCAAACCGTGAATTCATGAAATTCAAATCGTGAATTCGTGAAGATGAAATGATGAATTCGTGAAGTTAAAATGGTGAATTCGTGAATTCGTGAAGTTGAAATGGTGAATTCGTGAAATTAAAATCGTGAATTTGAGAATTGTTGAAGACGAAATGTCACCATCAAACTTTCGTAAAAAGCCGTTGTATTGCTACATTTCTCACGATGTTCAGTTGCGTACATACGTAGTTCTACACTTTATTTGTATTTCTTGTCTTCGGTATGGGATAATTCATCTTTGTATTATTACGCAACACGCTGTGAAGTTATGCGAAGCATGAAAGCGTCTATATGACATAAATCACTCGGAAGCTTGGAAAGTTACTTTTAGCAGATAAGAGAGTTGCTGTTTTTTCATTATTTATTTTGGGAGAACACATGCTGTATTTCTTGGTCTTAGTTTTACCATGTTGCGAGAAGATATGTATAACTATTTTATATTTCACCAAACTTTTTTATACACTGGAGATAAACGCTGATTTATCAGAAATCAGTAAAAAAAATACTAAAAAGCTAAAATAGAAACGTACGTAATGTCTAATTCCATCGTTAATTGGACAAACATATTTAATTTACACCACCGATATGTACATTTTCTATTTCGATAAAATGATATTGTATTGTTTTGTATTTCGTAAAAACGCTTTGATTGGTTTTCATTATAGGTCGCATTTAGATTACAGATAGCCATATATCGATAATCGGTTTATCCTTCAAGCGATTGATCACCTAGATTCAAACCGATTTTTAAAATTGGTTGAAATCGAACACACTCTTGGAAGAAGAGAAAAAATAGATTTCAAAGGAAGACATAACAAGTGTTATAATTGAACCTAATATCGTCTCGTCGATAATCGGTCTCTGAGTCATTATGACATTTTATCGGTACTCGTTCATCGAGTCATTATGACATTTATCGATAATCGGTCATCGAGTCATTATGACATTTTATCGGTACTCGTTCATCGAGTCATTATGACATTTTTCGATAATAAGTTACCGAGTACGTATAACCGTCTATTGATAATCGGTCACTGAGTACCGAGACTCCGTCTCCGAGTCGTTATTACCATTTATCGATAATCGGTCACCGAGTCCTTTTAACATTTTTATCGATAATCGGATAGATTATTTGAACTCTTGTCTTCACCTGGTGTTTTTGTGATTTAAAACATATCTCGGAATGTGCTTATTTTCATAACAATTCCTTCTCCCTGTGATTCATTGATGGAAGAACCACACGGTGATAAACACTATAATGATAGCTCTTTGCTGTAATAATCACAAAATAAGACGACTATTCAACAAGCAGACTTCGTGAGTGGCTGATAAAATAGTTTAGACGATTTGTTGAAAGATTTTCTTGTGATAAAAGATTGAAGGAGGGGAAGTGTTTGTAAATAGTGTTGTTGTTTTGGTAACTTGTAAAACAGGCAAAACGGATACTCACTGTCAGTTCTCAGTAACCACAGAGATTTTTCATCTCGAATTTTGTTTCATAACTGGATTACTCACGGCGAATGGAGGTTGTCGGTACAAATTCTTGAATCTGTTGTTTTGACTGTTGGATATTGCGCAATGAGTTTGCATTAATCATTTTTATGTCTTGGTGAATATTCCACAGGGAGTCGATTTTTCATACGAAAATAAAATGAACTGAAAATAGACATTGTGAACTTACATGTGTGACTGGAGTAAGCGGTTGATATTGACAACTATGAGGTGATATAGCCAAATATTATATATTATTTACGAGTTTTATAAGCATTTAATCTTCGCTGCAAAAACTCTTTTGACTACATGCCTTTCATTGTGTAAAACATGGGTCATCTTCGTGATGAGAGGATGCTTGTATGTGTGTGGCAATATTTGAGAAGAGTATGATTGTTTAAGACCTGTGATAATGACGCGAAGGATTTATATGCAGAATTTTAAGGTTAGTAGGAACCTGGACACCAAAACAGAGTGACCAATTTTTGATTAGATTTTAAGAGTATAATTCATGATAAATTGACGGATAATTTCCTCAGACATGGCTGAGTCAACTTCATCATCACCATTGTTGTTCCCGTTGCCTGAACAAATTGTTCACGCAGTTGGTGATATATTTGTGACCGCTCACCCTAGGATTAACCAAACGATCCGAGGAGAAAGCGATGTAGCAGCGGAATGGAATAAAACCGTGTTAACAGATGGGCCAATATTTGATAGTGTTGAAGATGCCGTATTCGGAATAATGGTATTTCCATTAGGTGTAATTGCCGTGTATATATTTCTTGGTCTGTTGGGGAATAGTTTAGTATTTTACGTATTTTTTGTGAAATGGAAACGAAATAAAACATCTGTTTTTATCATCGCCTTGGCACTACTGGATTTATTCAATTGTTCCATAAACATGCCGATTGAAATCTTCATCCTTTCCAAGCCAATATCGTTCGATTTTGAAATATTTTGCAAGATTTCACGATATTTGTCATACGTCACTACAGCTTCGTACTCGTTCGTCCTCGTCGCCGTCGCCTTCGATCGATATCTGTTGGTGTGTCGACCCCTAAAACGTATGACTTTGGGTAAAAGGTACGCAATAAGGACTTGCAATGCCGCGGTACTTCTTGGTGTTGTCACAGAATGGCCATCCGTTTTCATTTACGGCACATTTTCATTCGAGATACCTATACCCGCCGTAAATGGAACTGAAATAGTTGTTGAGGGGCGAACCTGTTTGGTGACGAATTACCATTATTACGTAGATACAACTGTGACGTATGCATTCCAAGGATTTTTATTTACTGGTCACGTGGTGATATTCTCTTTATTGACTATTATGTACATAATGATTGGACGTCGCCTCTATATCTCATCTCATTCAGATATTGATTCAAAAGGCCCAAAAACCCGGATGTTAAAAGATAGTTTAGTGTCTGCTATAACCGGTTCCGTCTGCTGCGGTGGAAAGTCAAAGTCGCTGAGTAATGATGCTCTTCCTTACTGGAGGAACAAACGGCCGTCGAATGCTAGTGTCGTCACAAATAGCAAGGAACCCCAGAAGTCAAAGCCTGCTGAGCTTTCAAACGGAAAACTAAAACGAGGCACTATTAGTCGGAGTTTAAGTAATATACATTTAGAGCTTGAGCCCGAATCTCAAGAGACGTCTGTGGATACAACAGAAGTGAACAATGAACGCGTTCAGGGCAGAAAAATGCACGCAGCAGTCATTCACAAAGGTAGCATTCGACCATATTCACATCCGGGAACTAACGCTAAATACCAATTTAGTGACGTGACGCCTAGTACGTCAAATATTACATTTCCTCGAAGTGTCAGCATGGACCATGGTCACGTATTCTCTATTGCTCAGTGTGTTGATCGACCAAGGACTTTGGATATTAAGGAGATATCATTAAAAAGGAATACATTAATAATGCGAATGGTAACGTTTACATTCATGCTGAGTTATCTACCTTTCTTGATAATTGTCACGTTGAGGTACTCAAACCCGGATATACCGGCCAAACTTGGTCGGACAGAAACAATTGTATACCATCTATTTCTGAGGAGTTATTTCTTTAACAGCATTACAAGACCTTTCATCTACGCTATAATGAATAAAGACTACAGGAAAAATGTTTTTAAAATATTCTTCAAAGTGTGACATTAATGTGATTTTTCAAGCAAAAATAGTGATTTTCTATAATTACAATACATGTATATCCAAAATTATAATAATACATGTATATCAATAAAATTGCTCTCGTCTCTTTTTGAATATACAGTAAAACCTCACACAAAGACCACTTCAATAATAAGACCATCTCAAAATTAAGAACTCAATTTTCAAGTTCATTTTCACTGTGTTGCTCTTTCTTCCACCTCAATATAAAGACCAGTTTTCAAGGGTTCCAATGTGGGTCTTATTATTGGGGTTCTACTGTACCCTTGAATTGTCGTAAAATGTCTTATAAATCTTACGCAGGGATGTTGCTAGAGAACGAATAAAAATCGCAACACTTCGACAGTTTGCGTACAGTTCGGAAATAGACATCAAAGGTAAGCGTATACATATCTAAAATCTCGATACGTGATTCGGTTTTCCTACATTGTTAACTATAAGACATCTTTACAAGAAGACACCATTCAACAATACCTAGATGTTTTGTGTGCATTGTATTCCTTACATTTATAGGATATCTGCCATACTTTCCACAGAGACTACATACATTCACATAGGCAGTCACTAAAACCTAACTGAGGTGATTGATGGAACGGTGGCACGGGCGCCATGAACCGTCTTGAACACAAAGAAAACGAAAGAATACAGTATATATATTCATTTTTTCCAGTAGTCCCAACCTTAGTTTACTATCAAATTAATCTCCTCAGAGCAACAACATCTTAAAAACAGCCAACTATTGTGCCTCCTATTGTGTATTGGAGAAATTGCACTGTACATATAAATTAATATCGTTTCTGCTATACATAAACTTTTACTAAAATATATTTTCAATACATAATGCTATTCATGATCAAGCGTAGGAATACATATGAATTGAATGACACCTCATAGAAAATCCACCTCGAAATTAAGACCATATTTTCATGCAATGGCTGTTTATTTTTCTTCCATATTTTAACTCGACAAACTCACCAACTCTATACTTTCTTCAGATCCGCGGGGAGTCTTATTTTTGAGGTACAGTAAAACCTCACTTAAAGACCACATCAATAATAAGACCACCTCAAAATTATGACCACACTTTTCAAGTCTATTTTGACTGTTCCGCTCTTTATTCAACCTCAATATTAAGAACAGTTTTCAAGGGTTACAAGGGTGGTCTTATTATTGGGGGTTAACTGTATATGTATCATTCCAATATTATTCTCCAGAAACATCTGCTGCAAACATTATATGATTTCCTGCACTGTAATAACCATGTTACCACTAATTCAAGTCACCAGAATTCGTATTTTTGGTTAATAATTCGAGAATATCAAAATACAGTCCGATCTTCTTTATTTATTATTAATTCTCAAAATTTCACTGGCGGCGAGGTTTTTTACAATTTCTTTTTCTTACATTTCTCAAAATTTCACTGATGGCGCTTTGTTCCAATGCTATCCTTTTTTAATGAGTAGCAAATACAAAAACATTGAGCAATTATTAAACTTAAAACCAGACATCAGGCAATCACATAAGCTCACAGTAAGCACCTTGTGCGTAGGTGAGCTACCCACTTCGACTTGAATGTTACCATGAGATGCACAACTGGTTTCTGTTAATGGGTCATAAATTCTCTTTAAAAATGCGTTGGTGGATATGTATAAGATGTCTTACTCATCTACACTTCTGATAGCTATGTTTGCCAAGTTGCATTTCCTTGAAAACTGATTAAGTATTTCTTGCCTTAAACTAAATATGTTATATCTGAACACAGCGACGGGCAGACAGGGTGATTCTGAACAAGGTGATAACTGTATAGCAAGTCTTATGGCATTTCAATTTTAAAATTATAATGTTCAATAGCAACCTGTTAGTCTTGGCTGAACTTCAACAGCCTTTCAAACTTCAGAATTTCGTCTGAAAAAATTCCAAACAGTTTCATCTGATTTGGACAAAATAATAGTAATATAATTGTAACGCCTGAGTAACTTCTTAGGGGGCTTACCATTTTGTATTCTAATTTCTAGTCGTGAGGCTCTTCTCCCATGCTATCCTAGATTAATGCATTTTTCCAATCAAGATGTTTATAACTAAGCATCGAATCGTACACATATGTGTTGATCAGATTTATAGACAGACCAAACACATTTTGTACAGCTCCATGCTCGCTTTATTCTATCCGAATTCGTTAACATTTTCCATTGTCATCTGTTTTCGCTACTGCATGAATTTTCCAGTATTTATATGATTTCCCAAGCTTGTCACAAGTATTTCATGTTGCACAAGTATCACAAACCTTTAAATGTCTGTGTAGCGGTTGTATCAACCTTTACTTAGCCTAAGTTTTGATGCATTTTTAAAAATGTAAATTTCCTTCACATCGTCTGTGATCCTTGCAGGTACTCCCATGTTTATAACGCACTGTGGGAGTGTTAACTACGGTTGCTAGGCATATATTTAATATCGTTGTCGTCTTTAAGGATGTACAAATGTGATTTTAATGTCAGATTATATCAACGATGTTAATTGAGGGCCAGTTTAGAGGCGCTAACTGTTCGTAATATTTTCACGACACTCTGATAAACATGGCGATTGGTTTATTAAAGTTTTAAGCCAATAAAAAGATATGTCACGAATGACATTCAAGAACGACTACTCTTGTTAGCATTAAATATGGACAGACGATTTTCGGAAATCGTGGGATCTCCCGGACGCTTGAGCTTGTAACGGTAGCATTTGTACCGAAAGGTATAATTAAATGAATGAGAGTACCTTTAAATGCGAAAAGTAGCCTTTATTAACGCCGAATTTCGCTCACAGCAAATAATAAAAAATGATTTTTGACGGACGTGCGAGCGGGTATTTTTTTTCTACTCTTGCATTTTAAAGGAGCGGTAAATCCGACGAACTACAAATCATTTTGTTGTCGCCTAACTTCAGAAAATATTTGCCAATTTGACAATTCTAATTAATTTATTTACTTGTCTGCAATGAAATGACCAAATTGTCCAATCAATCAAGTCTGTCAAACAATATAAACAGCCCAGGAGTGCTTGAATACTCAATACAGACATATTAATTAATAACATTTATCGTAAATTGCTAGATAAACACTTATTTTCGAAAATAATTATTTTGATAGAGAGAAAAGACAACATACGAATAACATTATTTTATCAAATAAGATTTTTTCTTCACTCATCGAAATTCATCATTAACAAATCAATTACATGTAAAAGGTAACTTATACATGGACGGTGACTTCATTTGTGCTAATAGACGCTTTTATAGACTAGTAAAGTCTGGTTTATCCAATTTAAGGGGCCATGGAATTAGTTCAATAAAATCTATTAAATCCCTTTATTTTTATAACAAGCCACATTTCTGTTTCTATTTTGAAGAGAAGCGAATTGGTGATATTTAAGCGGAAAAATTTCTTATGTTTGGGGGTAAAATAATGTAATTAAAGAATTAACATTTTATGAGGTATTATGAGACCAATAAAAGACGTACTAAACCTCTATAATTACGAGTTTAGCTACCTATCAAGAAACGCCCTCTCTTGAGCAACAACCTCTCTTTAAAAGCTTATGCTCCTTTCTCCTTTAATTAGAGTTGACTATCAACAATCTCAATTTACCCTTCTAGAGCAACAACCCCTCAACAACAGTCAACAGTTCCATTTCTCAATTAAACCTCTCTAGAGCAACAACCCCTCAACAACAGTCAACAGTTCCATTTCTCAATTAAACCTCTCTAGAGCAACAACCCCTCAACAACAGTCAACAGTTCCATTTCTCAATTTAACCTCTCTAGAGCAACAACCTCTCAACAACAGTCAACAGTTCCATTTCTCAATTTAACCTCTCTAGAGCAACAACATCTCAACAACAGTCAACAGTTCCATTTCTCAATTTAACCTCTCCAGAGCAACAACCCCTCAACAACAGTCAACAGTTCCATTTCTCAATTTAACCTCTCTAGAGCAACAACCTCTAAACAACAGTCAACAGTTCCATTTCTCAATTTACCCTCTCTAGAGCAACAACCTCTCAACAACAGTCAACAGTTCCATTTCTCAATTCAACCTCTCTAGAGCAATAACCCCTCAAAAACAGTCAACATTTCCATTTCTCAATTTAACCTCTCTAGAGCAACAACCTCTCAACAACAGTCAACAGTTCCATTTCTCAATTTAACCTCTTTAGAGCAACAACCTCTCAACAACAGTCAACAGTTCCATTTCTCAATTTAACCTCTCTAGAGCAATATACCCTCATCAACAGTCAACGGTTTCATTTCTCAATTTAACCTCTCTAGAGCAACAACCCCTCAACAACAGTCAACAGTTCCATTTCTCAATTTAACCTCTCTAGAGCAACAACCTCTAAACAACAGTTAACAGTTCCATTTCTCAATTTAACCTCTCTAGAGCAACAACCTCTCAACAACAGTCAACAGTTCCATTTCTCAATTTAACCTCTCTAGAGCAACAACCTCTAAACAACAGTCAAAAGTTCCATTTCTCAATTTAACCTCTCTAGAGCAACAACCTCTAAACAACAGTCAACAGTTCCATTTCTCAATTTAACCTCTCTAGAGCAACAACCTCTAAACAACAGTCAAAAGTTCCATTTCTCAATTTAACCTCTCTAGAGCAACAACCTCTAAACAACAGTCAAAAGTTCCATTTCTCAATTTAACCTCTCTAGAGCAACAACCTCTAAACAACAGTCAACAGTTCCATTTCTCAATTTAACCTCTCTAGAGCAACAACCTCTAAACAACAGTCAAAAGTTCCATTTCTCAATTTAACCTCTCTAGAGCAACAACCTCTAAACAACAGTCAACAGTTCCATTTCTCAATTTAACCTCTCTAGAGCAACAACCTCTAAACAACAGTCAACAGTTCCATTTCTCAATTTAACCTCTCTAGAGCAACAACCTCTAAACAACAGTCAACAGTTCCATTTCTCAATTTAACCTCTCTAGAGCAACAACCCCCAACAACAGTCAATAGTTCCATTTCTCAATTTAACCTCTCTAGAACAACAACCTCTCAACAACAGTCAAACATTGCGTCTCCCTCAGACTGTTGATATAAGTTAACTGATTTCATTCAGTAAATAGTGTTGTACTCACAACCTTGATTATTAACCTCAAATATTCGATTAGGTTTCCTTTCGCATATTAAAAGTTGTTTTTAAAATACAGTGACACTCAGTAATAAGACCACACTGGTTCTGAAATTGTAGATCTTAATGGAGAGGTGGTCTGATTATCGAGTTAAAATAAGGAAGTAATTACTAAACTGGTCTATGAAAATACGGCTTTAATAATGAGATGGTCTTAATTTTAAGCTGGTCTTAAAGAGAGGTTTCTGTACATCGCAAGTGTACATACACACATGTACAATGCATATTACTTATTTCACGAATACAGGCTAGACATATGTTTTCCAGCGATATAACCATTTTAAACAGACTCAGTTTAATGAAGGCTCGTGTTTTCAATTGTGCATCCGACACATGTCCCATAATGTATCTTAAACGGATTTTAATTGCTATCACGAGGCAATGAAATTACATTAATTGAGTGTTGCACGTGTAAACAGGCGAAGAAATAACTTGCACGTGGCGCAGCTATTTACGCCTTATTGCAAACATTTAGTTATAATTAATCGCCTGCCGTCATAACGACGATTTCTGTAACAAGTTTGGCATTTTTTGGGATGGGTTGTCATTTGTGTTCAGATGGAATAATTAACTATACATTAATACTTAAGATTTACACATAGAAAGCGTTGTAATATGTTGTTTTCTTCAAACCTTGAATGTCTGAAAACCTCATATGTTTGGTGTTTTTTCTTGCAAGTTCAGCTGAATTTTCAAATCAAAATTCTGTCATTGTTTGTCTTTTATTTACACCAACCATTGTGGGAAAATAATGCATATCACATGCGCTTAATGTCGTGTAAACCATATTCATTATTGTTTCTATAAATAGTATCAAATGCCTTGTAAGTCATTATATTATTGTTACTTAAATTGGATCAAATGTCTTGTAAGTCATGTTATTATTTTTACTATAAATAGTATCAAATGTCTTGTAAGTCATGTTATTATTTTTACTATAAATAGTATCAAATGTCTTGTAAATCATTATATTATTTATACTATAAATAGTATCAAATGCCTTGTAAGTCATGTTATTATTGTTACTATAAATAGTTTCAAATGTCTTGTAAGTCATGTTATTATTGTTACTATAAATAGTATCAAATGCCTCTTGTAAGTCATGTTATTATTGTTACTATAAATAGTATCAAATGCCTTGTAAGTCATGTCATTATCGTTACTATAAATAGTATCAAATGTTTTGTAAGTCATGTCATTACTGTTACTATAAATTGTAAGTAATGTCATTACTGTTACTATAAATAGTATCAAATTCCTTGTAAAACATGTCATTACTGTTACTATAAATAGTATCAAATTCCTTGTAAAACATGTCATTACTGTTACTATAAATAGTATCAAATTCCTTGTAAAACATGTCATTACTGTTACTATAAATAGTATCAAATGTATAAATTTGTTTTTATTCGGTTGAGGTATTTTACCGCATCTGTGCATGAAGACTTTCACACAGTGTCTGCTTCGTGATGGTATCAAGACGAGGTTTTGCGGTAAATGTCTACTCTACACTGTATGTTTTACTTCCACTTCTAGAAAAAATGAATATGTAATCACTATAACACTCGCGTATGTAACAGGTATATGATTTATATACTATTATATATACGATACGCAATGTATCTACATTATTATACTGTTACACTTGAAACATTCAGGGTACTTGTGTACAAGAACATCATATAACATTTTAAGACTTTTGCTAATTAACAACGTATGTCTGCCCGAACTTGATCTCGCTGAAATATCTACAGAAGAACATTGTAACAACTTGAGATAGAGTTGATGGTATTTTTTAGAGAGAGAAGAATATCTTATGAAAATCTGTAAATTTAGTATAACAGGCAATTGTGATTTCTGTAAAAGTCAAAGACAAAATACAATCTAGCGTTCCTTCGTATTGTTTTGGATAAATAAAAAGGAACCATTTCCGATCCATTTAAAATGAATACCGTTCTCTATGAGAAAAGGTTAAATGAAAATTTGAGGTTATTCTGTCTTTTTATTAAAAATAATTGACGCTTAACGTTTAATATACATTTCAATTGCAGTTTGCTAAGACAAGCATGCGACCGGTCAATGCTATTAATATCCCGATAAAACGTCAACATATGCCTTGGTGGTTAACGTAAGATTTGATTGGTTTGCAAAGTATTGATATGCAAATAGCGAAACCATGTTAGTACGGAAAGTTAGTGGCATGCTTGTTTTTAATTTTAACGAACTTCTTTTATTGCTCTGTTGTGGAATGTTAATGGAACCATTTAGATTTGTAAGCCTCTGTGCTATAAATCATAACCGTTAATTAGGTTTTCAAAAGCTCATAATTGAAATATTTTTACGCGGATGGATTTTTATAAACTTGCATTCGGAATACCTCAGTCATACATCATTGAAAATGTAGAATGTGTACCTACATTCTGGTACGTTTGTATAGCGTGCGCGCTGTGTAACATATGCTAGGGACGCTTACGCAATATTAATTGCGTTCATGTTTTTAATACTATTGTTAATTAACAACTACTTTATTAACATATTTTATAATTATATGGTATTTCTGTCATTGTAATGCTTCATCAATGCATTTTTTCGGTGCAGCTGTACTAAAATGGTTTTGCCATTTGCATACCAGTGTTTGGTAAATCAATCAAACCTTACGTTAACCACCAAGACAATTTCTCTTCAACCGAACAACGTTTGTAACAGTGACTCAGATTGGTTAACATTGTCATGTATTTTTTCTTCCGAAGCAAAGTAATGAACACAATTATTGCGTAAATGGTGTTATGTTTGCCAAAAGAAATCTTGATCACGATAGAGGCGTTATTCTTATTGTTGTAAACACGACAATGTTGTATGAAAACCAGATGAACATAATATTGTTTGCCTTAACAACTGTGTCTGAAAGTGGATCGTATAGTGTATTTCAAGATTTATCCAGTAAGTAGTGTTGTTAGTCATCACCACGGGGAATCGTCCGGGTGTTGGAATTAAGAAGATTTTTTTGGTTTTATGTACCAGTCACGAACATTTATATTGTTTTTATCAGATAAATCGCTATATAACAAGTTTATTAACATGAATGTGAGAGTTGACGACTTATTCAATAAGTGATGATGAACTATATTGAAACAGTGTCTATGACTAATCACTTTACGGAGTTATTTTTATCCAGTATCCTACGCAGTGATTCTCCTGACATGTATCCGAGTTTTGACCGGCAGTCGTAACATTTAGGATATTTAAAGATATTTCTTGTTACAACGTAACTATATTCTTCACTCGCGTTGACTGACCAGTATTCACAATGAATTCAGGGACTGTACACTGCTGATGAATCTCGAGTATTGTGATATTCGTACCTAGGATATAAGGATCAGCAGTATGCTTCTTTACCCATAGACCAACATACCCCCATTTACGTATGAAAATAAGATATTGATACATAATTGTACATACATATTGTATATCATTATGTATGTACATGTATGTATAAGCAAGCAATTTGTACTCCCTAATGTACTGCCCCCGAAAAGCTAATTAATTAATATGCAATTAAGCTAATTTAATATAAAGACATAACAAAACCATTCGGAATCACAATCTAGGTTTCAAATTGTACTGACTTGAACAATTGAGTAAACACGTGATTGCAGCAAGACATTTCATATTGTTGTTGTCTGTTTGTCAAGCTAATACTTTCTACTGACTACTGGGAATCTAGGCTTGTATATATAACGCGAAACCTGTTAGATAAGGCCTCTCCCATATGAATGTATGAACGTTTTATCTGACACTAAATTTGTCTGAGTCTATATATTATCACACATTACGTTTTAGACAATGAGATAAAACGACATTACGAAATGGATCGACAAAAGGCCATGACTCTTACCTGACCATTAGTCTCTCATGAAATTCATTTTATAATAAATCATATTATGAAACCAAAACGTAATACACTGTTGTACTTAACTCTCATTTTCTTAACAGAGAGCATATTATATGTCCCCATTATGGAATTTTATCTGAGATTATATCTTACTAAATTTAGAAAAAACACGTACATTTGAACACGTACTGAGAGATGGTGTTAACGCGACACATAGGTAGATGGCGGCTGAAGATCTGTCATTGCCTCGTTTCATACGTTATTAAATGTTCCACCAATGGTGTTTTATTGAGATTCTATTCCTAGAATTATACTTAACTGGCACCACCGCAGTATTTAAAAAATCATTAAGAAGTCGTATGACAGGTACCAGTATATGTCGTGTTACCTTGCAAGAAAGAGAGAATACGTTGCTATAGGGAACGTCTCATACACAAGACTATGCCTCCCCACACAGACCTCCGCTAAAACAATAGTCCATAAAACATTAATGCATTTGAGGAGGTTCAAGGGTAATACGCAAGGGAACAGGGGCGCAAGGAATGGCCTGGTCGAGCATAAAGAACAACTAATTAAGGTGGACAAACAAGGGGGGGGGGGTAATGGATGGAACACATCACGGAGCTTGCAACAATAGGCCGAATGGGGGTGGGGATAACATGAACACTATATCCAGTGAAAGAATTGCACATGAGTGAAGGGGAATTTAATTTACATCTAAAACATAAATAGAAATTATAATCATACAGCGATTTACAGCTATGTAACTGTCAGTAAATTAATGGGGGTGGGGGGGGGGGAACTTTACAGACATAAGTTGTTGTTGTAGACAGCACGTTGTTCAAAACAAGGTTGATTGTATAAAGAATCTCACCCATAATGTCAATCTGTCTAAGCGTTTAAGAACACTTATCTTTGACATTGATCGTCAGGTTGAGCTATATCATACATGTGCGGTAGTTCTGAAAACACAAATATTCGATACACATTTACGTTACAATATACTACTGAGCCACCCTGAGCTACTTTAGAACCAAACTCTAGGGGCCTATTTCACAAACATTTTAATACTGAATCTCAGACTTAGACATTTAAAATGGTAAATGTTCATTTTGCTCCCGTGTTGTTTTTGATAAAACTAGTGTAGAGCGAGTGACAAAACATTCAGACAAAATTGTATACGTTTTGAAATGATGAAAACGAAACGCAGGCATTTTTTCGTAATTTTAAAGTTAAAGTCTGAGTTTCAGTTATAAATTGTTTGTGAATATGGCCTCGGAGTACACTTAGAACCGCCCTCCAGATTTCCCTCGTACATGTATTATGAAACGCAGATAAACATATTCACAGTTTACATGATTTAAATAATGCTGTTAATTAGTACATCACATATATCAGATTAAATATGTCGCATACACATAACAGTGACAAATTACATAATCTTACCAAAATTTGTCTGAGAAAATTTATACAAAAAAGACATGTGATGAAGATCTAAATATAGTAACAATTAAAATTATAATTGCTGTAAAATTTGAATTATTCACATATCTCAATTCATTTTTTGGAGAATTTGGGACCACGTGCCTTGTTGACATCAGGTGCGCGAAAATGCGTATATTTCACTCGTATAAGAACCGGTAATATAGGGTGCTTATTACAACAACTACAGCTATCAGGTATTTACATAATCATACACGTAATTCTTATTTTCTTATCAATTCTCATACTAGACCCTATTTGTTAGGTCAGATCTTCTGACAATTACCTCCACCGTGTAACAATGCATTGGCTTCTATCTACGTTCCTTGTTATACAAATACTGGCATGTAAGTTATTTTTTCAAATTCTATTTTTGCAATATTTAATTGTCCATGTACAATAGTGTGTTTATTTATTATAGTGTCACCCCTATTTAAAGGGCCAGCCAATTCTGACTTATGAGACACCTACTATCTGAGCACATTCACTTCCCGATTCCTATCCTTTTAATGCCAGGCACAGGCAGGTAGGCACACTGTAACCATTATTTAACTAGCTGGTGGCTCACCAACCGGCCATATCAGAACGGACCCCTGCCGGGATTCGAACCTTCGACCTCCCGCTTCCAAAGCGGATGCCTCAACCACTAGACCAAGGGAGACGGTCATACATGTATATAATATACAATATACATAAATACATGAATAATGTGGTCAAGTTGTTGAGTTTTGTGTTGGAGTTAACTGTTAGATACCGTTCTATCAGTATAATAGTTATGTATGACAGACAACTGGCCCCATGTTCACAAAGAATCACTTTTCAGGATCAGTATCAAATAAAAAAATACTTCAAACCATGTAAAAATGCTATGCAAAGCTAAATCGCTTTTACTTAGTGTGTCAGTAATGAACATCCTGCAAAACTTTGAGACATCAAATTCAAATGCCATGCTTATTTAGAAAAAAGATGGAAATTAATAAGTTATGACCGATTTTTGGAAATTTGATCCTGATTTGATCTAGATCTGAGTTTCCCTTTTTTTTTTTTTTTTTATAAGGTAACTTTTATTTCAAAGTATTTTACATAGCAGTCAAAATTCATAATTACATAATACAATTGTACATAGCAAAGTTGTCAGTTGTTTATAACTATATAATGTACAGAAAGAATTTGAAAAATATACAGTGTGTGAGTAGAAAAAAAATTGAGCTTTTGATTTCCTTCATTTGTAACAGAGCTGGATGGCAAATGCCTTTGACAGCATTAACTTCTGACAGATTGTAACGATATTACTGAAATACTGTCATCATGCATTTGTTTTAAACTAATGTCCCGAGGGACGGGAATCGGGTACATAACCATGACCTAAATCTGATTGAAAAAGCAAGTTATGTGTTTATCGTTGTTTAGTAGCAAGAACAATACCATGTTTATAAAATACATGTATGTTTGTTTATTGTTGAGTGTCACAGATCAGTGATGTTGTTTACATATCCAAAGAAAATACATACATGTATATACACCCATTTATATTCAACTAGTCAAATCACAATTTTGTTCAGCTTGATTATTCGAGAAGTACATATTTCAGTGGCCAATGGTCAGTTCTTAAACTGCAAATGGGTAGAATCACTGGACTGTACCACGTACTCAGATTCCAAGGAATGTGGAACCAACGGACTAACATACGACAACAGGTAATATCACCCTCAGTTCCAAAAATTACGAAAACTCGATGATTACCTGCAAGGTTTATCATTACAATATTTGTATACGTTCAGTACATATCTCATACACAAACATATTAAACTTTCGAACTATAAACTATTTTTGATTGGTGATGAATATACTAAATAAGACAAACAAACTTGGCTCAAACAGTTCCCTTCCTAAAGGAAAAGTACGACAATGTGGGGTTTAAGCGAGTCTTTTTGGAAATAAGTGAGTTTAAAGTTGGTTCAAATCTCCTAACAACTCGCTTTTGCTCACTTTTAGCCAATAAAAAACCAACTTCTGGAGAAGTGTGTTAAAAAACCCACATTAATTCAAAAATAAATCCACTAAGTTGGTTAATACAGTGTTTTATGTAGGGTTTTTCTGTCATATTTTGCCTAGAAAAAACCTGTTCGGTCAGCTAAAAGACCCACTTTTAACTCGGTGCCAACACCGCCGTGTTTAACTCGGAATAAACCAAGTTGCTCACTTATTTGGGAAGGGCAATGTAAGTTCGTCTATGTACACTGCATGACCTCTGAAAGTTGAGGAAAAGAAACCAATTCGTGATCTTCCTTACAGATGTTATTTTGCAAAAGAACAATGCAAAGATTCTGATTTGCATGTTCTGCACGACGGAGAGTGTCTGCCATCAGTGAGCACCACGACACCGTCACCAGGTGGCGTTGTAGACGGAGGGGATGCTGTGTTGGATTTCTTTTGTACAGCGCTTAGTCACAAAGATTGTGGACCGGAAGTAACCGAAGTGTGTGGTTCAGACAACAGGACATATACAAACTAGTACGTTACACGCCTTTTTGCTTCATATCCGCCTTCCAGATATTTTTGATTTAATACTCCGATGCAATTCGTATAGTTTATATATTAATCACTCTCGATAACTGCTTCCTTGGTAACAACTCAGTATTCGCTCGTAATTTAGGAAATGTGAAGTTTCAAGTTCAGCCTCTCTGGGGGCCTGATTCGAACTCACAACCTTCGGATCTGGAGTCAAGATCTTACCCCCGATCACTAAGCCTACTCGAACCTATTTTAAGATGGTACGGGAACATTGCGCGACCAGGTGTTTGTTTTATATCTAATGACAAAGCACTTTAGTTACAAGAACTGGACTCAATTTACACCAACTAGGCCTTTTGTGGCATGATGTTGTTTATTATCATCATTGTCACTGTCATCATCATCATCAACTCCACCGCCATCAAGAAAGTCGTATTTACTATCTTTGACATTCAGATTCTGGAAATTTCGTTTTCATGCAATATTTGAAGTTATTTTGTATAATTACGTTCATCCTGAGAGCATACACAATTCTATCTATGTTTAGTCAGGTTCATTATTCGAAACCTACCTAACAGGCAGCCGATAAAAATAAACAACATTTATCTATTGTATCTACAACTGCTCTATCTGCCCTCAAATATAGACAATATACAGCTAGACATAAAATACTAGTTAACAAATACAACCCAAGTACAAAGTCAAAGACTAGATTTAATCATTTGATTTCTTATGAACTTGGTCATTGGCTACATGTTTTGGCAAGGGATCTAAACGATTAATCACTACCGGTTAATCGTTTTTTATGAAAACATCTACTTTTCATTTTGGAAATAAAATCAATTTAATTTTTATCATGTTATACTGTTTTAGATAAAAAATGATGTTGTATGTTTATGGTTTTTTTCCAGTAATTATCAGAAATAGAACACGACCCGAACTAGCACTAACGTCAGAATATAGGTCTAGTTTACCGGTGTCATGGTTAAAATATACACGGCAAAATACGAAACACGAACTGAATGTCATGTACGGTTAACCGGTTAACCGTTCGGAAGATTTAACGGTTAACCGGTTAGCAAAATAACCGAATATTGTCATCCCTAGTTTTAACATAACTGTTGAGGATTTGTTTTTTCCGATCAGACTGCCGAAACCCCACCCACTTGAGGATGGTAAACTTAGAACCAAATTGGTACGGCCTAATTACAATACACAGCGCAGTCTCCACAGAGCCACACTCTTCCTGGCAGATACGTAAATTGGCTGTTGTTGTGATGTTTGTGATTTTGAGGGGTTTAATTCAATGGTATATTCATACAATCATACGGCCGCGCCGAACAGGCTGTGCTGAAACCTTCTTGTTTGTGTTTTTAATTTCTATAAAGGTTTGAAGCATATTTTTACACTCGGCGTTGTCTCTTTTAGCTGTGAATATGACAAAGCTAGATGTACGCATAGAAATCTACACGTAAAGAACTTTGGAACATGTGTCTAGCAAAACACTGTATTCAGATTGAGGATGTTCTTCAACTCGGGTTTTGGACATTTGTTGTCTTGAATAAAAATAAAAGAAAAATAACTTTTTATTATTGTATAAATATGCGCATTCGGGGGATAACGGTGCTGGCGTGTGCGCCCTCCGAATTCGCCCAGGAATAGACATATGCTAGGGCGATAAACACAAACGACATTAACATCTCATCATTGAATATTCATACAGAGCAATCTCTTATAACATATTATCGAATATTCATACAGAGCGATCTCTTATAAGGTATCATTGAATATTCATACAGAGCAATCTCTTATAACGTATCATTGACTATTCATACAGAGCAATCTCTTATAACGTATCATTGAATATTCATACAGTGCAATCTCTTATAACGTATCATTGAATATTCATACAGTGCAATCTCTTATAACGTATCATTGAATATTCATACAGTGCAATCTCGTATAACGTATCATTGAATATTCATACAGTGCAATCTCTTCAGAGTAACAACCTTTGAAAGACTCATATGTTAACTGTTGTTGGGAGGCTAAATACCGATTAACTTTATAGCAAGACTTCAGTAAATGATGATATCGTTGTTAAAGAGAGTCAGATGCCGATTAGACAGGACTGCTTAGTAGAGATGGCACTGTATAATAATTGTGTGGGATTATTGGTGTCCATTCTAGCGGTGTTAAACAGAATCTTTCTTCGTAGTATTATTTTTGTCCTTTTGGAAAACAACGCAGCAGACTGGCTACCGAACCAACTAATATAGCCAGACAGGCTACATCAGTGGAGCTGACTCGACTCACTTAATACTTTAATGTACAGATTTCAAAAACCTCAATTATCCAGAACATCGCGTTCTGTGATCGTAAGAATTCTAACTGAAGATAAAAACGCCTGTCTTTTTTAGCGTCGCATATGATCAACAAGTAGCGTAATCTACAAAGTGCTTGTGTGACCAATATGGTACCCGCTTACATACACTTACCTGGCTTATTTATCTTCTGGTACTTGTTATAAACGTTTTATATTTTGGCTAAGAACAACTACCTGGCAGTGCTGTCTTGATACAATTTGGAGTTTGCATAAAAAACCAGTGTTACTCTGTAGTCAAACGAGATTGTCTCGAGTTCTCTCTCCTTATCTCTTCTAGAGTTATCTCCCTTTATCCCTTCTATAGAATATGTATGTATTGTACAGAACTCAAGACGTGATAAAGGGAGAGAACTCGTGACAATCCCCTTTGTCTGTACCTGTAATATGTAGTTGCATTGGTCTTGTGTCAAACCTTAATGCATCTGATCGAATTCTCTAAATACAGACGGCATTATATACAAAAATAAAACAACAGTGATATGTGTATAGTTTACTTAACATACAATCTAACGCATTCCCAAATGATTCCTTGCCAAGGCTCGGTGTCCACATCTTGCCTTCTCGTACTCTCAGCTGAAGAAAATGATTATAAACATTTTATTTCCTCTCATAGTCCGACAATATGAACAATATACATTTGATAAACATGTCTCAAATTGTATGACAGAGCAAAGGCATGGGCTGCAATATTTCATGATTTAGTCCAACGGCCGTTCCTAAGGGGAGATATGCATGTATAAATAGAAAACTTTATCACATTATGACGTTTACCTTGTCACCACTTTATATCTCCAATTTAAAAATACTCCACAAAACAACAAATCAAGACTATGTTCAAATGCAATAAATCATCTAGTCATATCTTACAAAATACGGCGCTCAATGGACCTAGGTTTACCAACCAGTACTGATTTGTTCTTCTCTAAGCAACCAACATCTTCCAAACGTGCATTTTCTCAGTCAAACTATCACGGAGAACATACGCCCCTCCCAGTATTGACATGTTTTGTCAAGTCTTCATTAAATGTACTCATCAAGTAAAATTCATGTTTTCATATATGTTTCACTCATTTTCTCAATATCCTATCCTTAATCCCTATCAATTAAATATCTAGTACTCATATAAGTGGTAAACACCAAATTACATATTGAAAATAATCAACACTCCTAATACAATTTAATATACACCGGTAGTCATTTTCAAGTTAGGTATTGCGACAATCAGACCGCTGTTATATTCAGGCATTTGAGCCAAACTTAAGTGCCATTGTATTAAAAAACAAAAAAGAAATTAAACTACTACACATAATTTATGATGTTGTTATCAACTCAGCAACAACATATTACTATACAACAGTACCTCCCACTTCCAGATTGGCAATCAAGTGCTATACCGACTGGGCTTATCAGATCTAATGGACAATTGTGCATTATCTCATAACGTGTACTTATATATTGTCACAGGTAACACAATTTGTACCTTTTTTTGTATTTGCGTTTATTTATCGTCGCCACCGGTTTCCCATATGGGCGACGCCTCCAGAAGAATGTTAGTCATATTAGCTTTTTGGAGGATAGTGCAGAAGATACAGATACAGAAGATGCCCCAGTTCCAGAAGCACCCCAGGTTCTTTAACGTGCTCGATGTAAAGCATCATACACGGGACCTCGGTTTTTAAAGTCTCGTCCGAAAGACTGTTAGTACGGTTAGTGATGGAGCGGGGAATCGAACCAGCGATCCCTGGACTACAAGTCCAGCGTTTTACCACTGGACCACGGATCCGCTACAATTTGTACCGCATACATTGTCGGTATTTGTTGGACAGGTCTCGTGCATTTATTCAAGACAGAAAAAGTATAATAGCTGGTTGTGGTTAGTAAATACTGACTCTCTGGTTGAACTGGAACCGGGGGCAGGTGATGCTGTTGTAACACTTGAAGCCGTTGTGTCTTCGCCAGTATACCCATGTGATGCACAGGAACCTTGGTATTTCAAGTGAAGGTTTCTGTCCTGGAATTGATCTGTAGCCAACTAACACCTGCAATTCGTCATGTCATAGGTTAAATTGAAAGTAAATTGACAGAGGAGCAAACAATCGTAAATAGTGTCTATCGATTCTCAGAAAGTAAAAAACGCCATATAAAACAAACTTTTTGTTAAGGTGATCGCCAATTTACTGAATATATTCAGTTGCACCTCGTTTAATCGAGGTTTAATTCTGTCCGAATACCCGGTTTCTAACGAAATAAATATCAGGTCTCGATGTATCTTCTTATGCACATGAATTGAAATGGGCTTTTCGAAACCATGTATTATTCGAACTAAAATTTCCGACCCGATGAATTCGAATGAACGAGGTTCGACTGTACACAGAACACAGCCTCTAACTGATCATCATCATTCTTTGGTGCTTCAGATAAATGATCCAATTTGCTTGCTCTGCCAAGGTATAATTGTTTTACGTTGTAGCACAAATAATCTGCAGCCATTTCTTGATTTATATCATGAATAATGTGAAACAGATTTTTATCAGTTTTCGATAATTCACTTTTTTTTGAAAACATGAAACAAAATTTCCAGACGAATGTTACGAGTTAAATGTAAGAAAATGAGACTCGATCACTTGGAATTGTTGAGTCAGCATCGTCTAAATACGAGCAACTAAACATTTAAATAGTACTTCGTAAGTACGTCTTTTAGCGGTATATTATTAAGACCTTTATAATATGTCAGTTGTGTCGCCCAGACAAACAAACGTACGCCATACGTGAGGACCAAGCACTAGACCTTTGACTTTACTGACATTGTAGTTTACCGTTTAAATTATCAAGATTTGATAAAAATGTTCCAGTTATAAATGATCTTGAATATAAAAAACCGAATTATTTATATAACAATAAAATAAATCCCGACTGTGTAAAAGCATTTCATTATTACTGGAATCAACAAAGTCCATTTTATGATAAAGTCTCATGAGGATGCCTGATTGTGCACTGCAAGTTTGTGACGCAACATTTAGCTGACGACACCTTATATCCATTGTAGTAGGTAGGTTTTTGTCAAACAAACACTTTTAAGGATGGCCAAAGAAAACCCTTCAACTGCTTTAATGACAGAAGCTGACTTACGTGTTTGGATAGTCTCTACCTTCTGTAGCACATAGGTTTATACCTCACACAATTAAGGCTGCTACCCCATTGACAATTGAAGAAATCCACAGCATTAGCCACTGTAAGTATTGTAACAAAATGATATACATGTATACTACTTTTAATGAATTTAGATACAAACCGAGTATGTTTTTTTCGGCGCAGCCGTACTAACATGGTTTTGCTATTTGCATATCAGTAATGAGTAAACCAATCAAATATTACGTAAACCAACAAGACAATTTCTCTGCAACCGAACGACGTTCGTAACCTTGATGCGGATTGGTTAATATTTCGATAAATGGTATTACCTTACCGAAATCCACTGAATTTCGGTGAGTTTACCGAAATCAATTTTGGATCTAAAGTGACCAGCAATCGTAACTTCTCGGCATTTTTTTATGTTGCACAACAAATCTTAACCTCCAAATTGCGCCGACCATCTTTTTCAAGATACATCTTGTTTATTTCAAATTTAATTATCTTATACGCGATTTGAACCTTAGTTTATCTTATATAATATTGTCCCCAGTTTCGGCCTATTGTTGCCAGCTGTCTTGACTTGTCCTGTGATATTTTCCATACATAAATCCCCCCCTGTGTTTGTCCTCTTTGATTTTCCTAGTTGTGCCTTATGGTCGGTCAGGCCATTCCTTGCGCCCCTGTTCCCTTACGTATGTACCCTTGAGCCTCCTTAAATGCCTGATGTTTTATGTATTGTTGTTTTCACGGAGGTCTGTCTATATGTATGTGACGTTCCCTGTAGCAACTTATTCTCTCGCTTATAAATATTTGTAGTAAATGCTAACCAAGTAAATAGTCATACACAACTAAATAATACCATGGGGCATTATTACAGAAACAACTTAACGTTCATCCTTATCCTTAACATTACACTTTCCTTAACTGGTTTATTTAACATACAGGCTATTATATGGTCAAATCAACAGTGATAAATGAAAAGTATTAATATATTGTTGTCATTACCATTAAAACGCATAACAGTTTTAATGTGGTTTTGGAATTACATCCATTTGAAGTTTTGAACTGAAGTGAAAATATTTAAGATTCACTTAAGATGCTTCTGTAATACGGACCCTGAAAGAGTATTTTATTTCTAACAAATATGCACGTATGCACAGTGTGTTCTCATATTCATATTATGTTAAGTGCTTTGAAAAAACGATTGACAAGATTATGCCTTGCTTGAAGTTGAATGTTATGAACGTTAATTCGAAAGTAGTTTAGGATAGATTCAAAGTATTGGCTAAGATGTGCTGACGGGTATGCTTTGATTTTGTGGAATTTATATGTACAATGTTATGTAAACAAAATATGTAAACAATAGACAGTCTGTGGAGATATTTATATATGCAGTAAAACCTCATTTAAAGACCACCTTAATAATAAGACCACATCAATATTAAGAACACAGTTTTCAAGTTCATTTCACTGTTTTGCTCTTTATTCAACCTTAATATTAAGACCACCTCAATATTAAGACCAGTTTCAAGGGTCCCAATGGTGGTCTTATTATTGAGGTTTTATTGTATTTACATATTTTCCATCATCATATTATAATACATGGATTCACATAACATGACATAAAGACATCAAATACACATAAAGGTCTGAGATAGGCCACGCTCGTGTAGTTATTGACGGCGGCCTTCAGGCCGTCGTCTATTTGAATAATTTTTAATCTAGGTACATGGAGTTGCATAATCGAAATGGGAGAAGCCATTGGTATTATGCTTTTTTAAATTGTTCTTACAAAACGTGATTCTAATTATACAGATAAAAAAAGTGTACTAATTGATAATAAAAAAATGTCAAAATATTTAAAATGTATTTTTACCGTTAATAAAAAGCTTTAAAAAATGTTTTACGTATGCTTATAAGAATTTACAACAGCTAGTCACGAAAACGGTTAGGCATCGTGTATTACATAGCTTCGTTTCACAACTACGCTCAATTCATCATCAAAGTTCAGGAAATGGTTCCTAATGCTGTGCACGCAAATTGAAATTGTACTTATAAAAAAGCAAATTGTTAAACAAAAAATGTTAATCCATATTAATAAGTTCATGAATGCAGTTTATAATGTACAAATATAAATACAGTGACCAAACTATGCAATATACATTGCCTTAACTTGACCCATATAAGTTATGTACTGATGGTAATATGTAAACAAAATTCAGCCAATGAAAATTGTCGTTGAAAACGTCATAGCATTTGTTGTTCAAATAACGCATTGGCAGTAAAACGGATTCAGTACATTCGAGATCAAATGCTGATGGTTGAACTGAACTTTTAATTACGTTGTTTTGACATTTTTAGTGGATATTTTTCCCTTTTGATATCCCAATAGTTCTTTTAGATCTGTAAAACTAGAAGTTATAATGATGTATATTTTTAGATCCGTTTCGTTCTATCTACGTTTCGTGTAATCGTTGTTATTGTATTGTCTCACTGTCTGTTTAGATAAATGCATGTCACAAACTGGTCGGTTTGTTTTACATAAACAAGTCATATTCCAATTAAACTACAAATGATTGATTGGTACCAAGACTATTTAGGCAATTGTCATGAATTGTGGATGATTCTTACCAGAATTATGGCTTGGTGATGATCATACTTTCTTATTTATTGATAAACAAAATAATAAATCTTCAATATCATGCTTCCTAAAACTTGTGCCGCCGTTTTGATGCTTTGCATCAAAATTAGTCTTGTTTATCTTTCATGAATGATAATAATAAATTTTCTACATATCTGCTGCTCGCAGGAACTCCTGGTATTTGGAATCGAAGATTAGCTAATAAAGGATCGGCGTTTACACTCTTTGTAATACTGACGATTAGTGTCATGATTTACCTGCCTGACTCATATCTTATTTTAAATCTATTGTGAAACAAGTAAACAACTTATATCGATCACTCCCTATGTCTGAGTCCTATGTAACTAACCAGTACCCGTGCCAAATCCAGGGGTTGGGAAGATTTAGTATGATTAACGCTGCTCAACACGTGGCTCGAACTCACGACCTTCGGGTCAGGGGTCAGGCGCTCTACCCCATCGACTGTAGATAGTTCCCTCATCTACAATATTAACCTCCCTTGTTCTTAAAAACCAGCCATTTTGAAAGGCAAAACTGATAAGCCATAATAGGAGTAATTACCAAATTTGTGATAATTGAGAAAATACCAAGAGAATTTGCATGTGACAACCACTTTTTCTTCAACTTACTGAGTCAGCTGCCTACATGAGTATAATGAATAAGTTATTTTTTCTATCTGATTAGTTTATCATCGTTTACATTTTGTTCCTTATAAACTTTAAAGAAATTTGCCTATCGATATGGCCGACAATTCAGAACAAGGGAGGTAAGTATTGTAAATGTGGGAATTATATATTACCCCTAATTCGTGATAATTGTGTTGAAAGCAATGTTTGACAAATAATTTGTAGAATTTGTGAATTCAGGTCATTATATGTCACATTATGTTGAAAACATTTAGCTTTGCGTGGCAAATTTTTTTTAAGTTTCAAAGAAACTATATCTGATGTTGATCTTCAGCCTGAAAATTAATTCTTTGGTGAACATGGCGCCAGAATTTATAGGATTTACACTTTTTGATACGAAAACAACAGACTGGTAATAACATTAATTATCTGTAACAAAATCTCCGGAGAATAAAGCACACAAACCTGGAAGATATTTTCTCTAAATTGAACGTCTTAATGTTGATGACAGCTTAAGTGTAATTTTGTGTTTGAGAAATGTTCTGGGTAATATAAAGTAATACATGCAACGTCACGAATCTGTAAGTGAATCTGTAATGTTAAGTTCCACAGCTTCTATATCGTATTTTGTAAGATCAAAATGTTTACAAGATCCAGCATTATCTAAATCGGATGTTTGTTTCCGAACATTCCTGAATTGAGCCAATTACGATCAAACCGCAATTACACAAAATCGTGATAGATCGCTTCCTATCAAAAGCATCACCGGTTTTTGGCTGTTGTTGTAAGGTTGCTCTAGCGAGCTGATAATGTTGTGAAAGAGAGGCTGTTGCTCAACAGTGCTGTAAATGCTCTAAATGTTTGCTGCAGTTGAGAGGTTGTTGCTCTAGAGAGGGAAAATGAAAAAATATAATTTTGAATGTTGTTGAGAGGTTGTTGCTCTAGAGAGGGAAAATGAAAATAATCTATTTTTGACTGTTGTTGAGAGGTTGTTGCTCTAGAGAGGTAAAATGAAAAAATATAATTTTGAATGTTGTTGAGAGGTTGTTGCTCTAGAGAGGTAAAATGAAAAAATATAATTTTGAATGTTGTTGAGAGGTTGTTGCTCTAGAGAGGGAAAATGAAAAAATATAATTTTGAATGTTGTTGAGAGGTTGTTGCTCTAGAGAGGGAAAATGAAAATAATCTATTTTTGACTGTTGTTGAGAGGTTGTTGCTCTAGAGAGGTAAAATGAAATAATCAAATTTTGACTGTTGTTGAGAGGTTGTTGCTCTAGAGAGGGAAAATGAAAAGAATCAAATTTTGACTGTTGTTGAGAGGTTGTTGCTCTAGAGAGGGAAAATGAAAACATTCAAATTTTGACTGTTGTTGAGAGGTTGTTGCTCTAGAGAGGGAAAATGAAAAGAATCAAATTTTGACTGTTGTTGAGAGGTTGTTGCTCTAGAGAGGGAAAATGAAAAAAAATATCATATTTTGACGGTTGTTGAGAGGTTGATGCTCTAGAGAGGTTAAATGAAAAAAATCAAATTTTGACTGTTGTTGAGAGATTGTTGCTCTAGAGAGGTTAAATGAAAAAAATCAAATTTTGACTGTTGTTGAGAGATTGTTGCTCTAGAGAGGGAAAATGAAAAAAATCAAATTTTGACTGTTGTTGAGAGATTGTTGCTCTAGAGAGGTAAAATGAAAAAATAATAATCAAATTTTGACTGTTGTTGAGAGATTGTTGCTCTAGAGAGGTAAATTGAAAAAATAATAATCAAATTTTGACTGTTGTTGAGAGGTTGTTGCTCTAGAGAGGGAAAATGAAAAGAATCAAATTTTGACTGTTGTTGAGAGGTTGTTGCTCTAGAGAGGGAAAATGAAAACATTCAAATTTTGACTGTTGTTGAGAGGTTGTTGCTCTAGAGAGGGAAAATGAAAAGAATCAAATTTTGACTGTTGTTGAGAGGTTGTTGCTCTAGAGAGGGAAAATGAAAAAAAAATCATATTTTGACGGTTGTTGAGAGGTTGATGCTCTAGAGAGGTTAAATGAAAAAAATCAAATTTTGACTGTTGTTGAGAGATTGTTGCTCTAGAGAGGTTAAATGAAAAAAATCAAATTTTGACTGTTGTTGAGAGATTGTTGCTCTAGAGAGGGAAAATGAAAAAAATCAAATTTTGACTGTTGTTGAGAGATTGTTGCTCTAGAGAGGTAAAATGAAAAAATAATAATCAAATTTTGACTGTTGTTGAGAGATTGTTGCTCTAGAGAGGTAAATTGAAAAAATAATAATCAAATTTTGACTGTTGTTGAGAGGTTGTTGCTCTAGAGAGTTAAAATTGAAAAAATTAGATAGTGGAGAGGTTAATATAAGAAATGTAAATATTGGCTGTAGTTGAGAGGTTGTTGCTCTAGAGAGGTTAAATGAAAAAAAAAAGTGGAGAGGTTAATATAAAAAATGTAAATATTGGCTGTAGTTGAGAGGTTGTGGCTCTAGAGAGGCTAAATGAAAAAAAAATCAAATTTTGACTGTTGTTGAGAGGATGTGGCTCTAGAGAGGTTAAATGAAAAAAAAATCATATTTTGACTGTTGTTGAGAGGATGTGGCTCTAGAGAGGTTAAATGAAAAAAAATCAAATTTTGACGGTTGTTGAGAGATTGTTGCTCTAGAGAGGTTAAATGAAAACATTCAAAGTTTGACTGTTGTTGAGAGGTTGTTGCTCTGGAGAGGTTAAATGAAAACATTCAAAGTTTGACTGTTGTTGAGAGGTTGATGCTCTAGAGAGGTTAAATGAAAAATAATAATCAAATTTTGACTGTTGTTGAGAGGTTGTTGCTCTAGAGAGGTTAAATGAAAAAAAATTAGATAGTGGAGAGGTTAATATAAGAAATGTAAATATTGGCTGTAGTTGAGAGGTTGTTGCTCTAGAGAGGTTAAATGAAAAAAAAATCATATTTTTTACGGTTGTTGAGAGGTTGTGGCTCTAGAGAGGTTAAATGAAAAAAAAATCAAATTTTGACTGTTGTTGAGAGGATGTGGCTCTAGAGAGGTTAAATGAAAAAAAAAATCATATTTTGACGGTTGTTGAGAGGTTGTGGCTCTAGAGAGGTTAAATGAAAAAAATCAAATTTTGACGGTTGTTGAGAGGTTGTTGCTCTAGAGAGGTTAAATGAAAAAAAAAATCAAATTTTGACGGTTGTTGAGAGGTTGTGGCGTTAGAGAGGTAAAATGAAAAAAATAATCAAATTTTGACGGTTGTTGAGAGGTTGTTGCTCTAGAGAGGTTAAATGAAAAAAATAATCAAATTTTGACGGTTGTTGAGAGGTTGTTGCTCTAGAGAGGTTAAATGAAAACATTGAAATTTCGACTGTTGTTGAGAGGTTGTTGCTCTAGAGAGGTTAAATGAAAACATTCAAATTTTGACTGTTGTTGAGAGGTTGTTGCTCTAGAGAGGTTAAATGAAAAAAATAATCAAATTTTGACTGTTGTTGAGAGATTGTTGCTCTAGAGAGGTTAAATGAAAAATAATAATCAAATTTTGACTGTTGTTGAGAGGTTGTTGCTCTAGAGAGGTTAAATGAAAAAAAATCAAATTTTGACTGTTGTTGAGAGAATGTGGCTCTAGAGAGGTTAAATGAAAAAAAAAATCAAATTTTGACTGTTGTTGAGAGGATGTGGCTCTAGAGAGGGAAAATGAAAAAAAAATCAAATTTTGACGGTTGTTGAGAGGTTGTTGCTCTAGAGAGGTTAAATGAAAACATTCAAATTTTGACTGTTGTTGAGAGGTTGTTGCTCTAGAGAGGTTAAATGAAAACATTCAAATTTTGACTGTTGTTGAGAGGTTGATGCTCTAGAGAGGTTAAATGAAAACATTCAAATTTTGACTGTTGTTGAGAGGTTGTGGCTCTAGAGAGGTTAAATGAAAACATTCAAATTTTGACTGTTGTTGAGAGGCTGATGCTCTAGAGAGGTTAAATGAAAACATTCAAATTTTGACTGTTGTTGAGAGGTTGATGCTCTAGAGAGGTTAAATGAAAACATTCAAATTTTGAGTGTTGTTGAGAGGTTGATGCTCTAGAGAGGTTAAATGAAAACATTCAAATTTTGACTGTTGTTGAGAGGTTGTGGCTCTAGAGAGGTTAAATGAAAACATTCAAATTTTGACTGTTGTTGAGAGGTTGATGCTCTAGAGAGGTTAAATGAAAACATTCAAATTTTGACTGTTGTTGAGAGGTTGTGGCTTTAGAGAGATTAAATGAAAACATTCAAATTTTGACTGTTGTTGAGAGATTGTTGCTCTAGAGAGGTTAAATGAAAACATTCAAATTTTGACTGTTGTTGAGAGGTTGTTGCTCTAGAGAGGTTAAATGAAAAAAAAATCAAATTTTGACTGTTGTTGAGAGGTTGATGCTCTAGAGAGGTTAAATGAAAAATAATAATCAAATTTTGACTGTTGTTGAGAGGTTGTTGCTCTAGAGAGGTAAAATGAAAAAAAATAGATAGAAGAGAGGTTAATATAAGAAATGTAAATATTGGCTGTAGTTGAGGGGTTGTTGTGGTAGAGAGGTTAATATTAGAAATGTAAATATTGACTGTAGTTGAGAGGTTGTTGTGGTAGAGAGGTTAATATTAGAAATGTAAATATTGATGTAGTTGAGAGGTTGTTGGTCTAGAGAGGTTAAATTTGTAGTCAGATGGCCACTTTGCAGGGGTTGTACTGTATATCAATGAGACATATCAGTAACCAATATAACCACGTGACTTTCCCATCTCATCTTGTCTATAAACAACTACAATAAAACTTATCGTTTTACATGCAAATGTATCCATGGGTATAAACATATAAACAACTTTGTAAGAAAATAATGAGTATATTCTTTTGTTTGTGATTTGTATCAGACAACAGAGATTGCATATTTGTATTTCGTTTTGTGTTTCTCAATCAAAATGCTGTATAAAATAGACAAAGTATGCACTACTTTCAGACACTTTGAAGCAAAATTTCATTAATGATCGTTATAATTATCCAATAATTTCGTTCTTTGAACTACGTGCAAATATTTCAAGCGGTAAAACATTCAATGCACGAAAATAGTTTTGTTATTTTTGTTATTAACTAATAGTCGACGAACAACACACACAACTGTTGGTTGTCAGTCTATGCCTACAGAGTGCATACCTATCTGAGCTCATAAGCCAAGTTATTATGTAAAGTTATGAGTGATTTAATTAAGTGGTAAATGTTTTGTACGGAGGCAAGGGCAAATCTGTGCTGAGGATTTTTCGAAAATTATTGCGTATAACTGAACCTGAAAGTTCGTCTCATATTTGCGATTTGATTAGTTTAAATATATATTATTTACATTTTCTAGAAACAGCAATTATTGTAAAACCCCAGGTAATGTCCACCTCAGTAATAAGACCACCTCACAATTAAGAACACACTGTTCAAGTCCATTTTCACTGTTTTGCTCTTAATTCAACCTCAATAATAAAACCACCTCAGTAAGAATACCAGTTTTCAAGGGTCACAATGATGGTCTTATTATTGAGGTTTTACTGTATATACATATAGAGTCGAATCTCGTTCATTCGAATTCATCGGGTCCGAAATTTTATTTCGAATAATACAAGGTTTCGAATAGCCCATTTCAATTCAATTTCTTTAAGTGGGGTCTTACTGTATCCGGTCCTGCCTAAGTGTTGGAGATTTTATGTTCGTGTTACATTCATAACTATTTTCTGTGATATTTCAAGCACAACAGTTGTCATTTATCAACAACATGTTTTTCTGATGCCATACCAAAGCATGGAGTTCAATATTTGTGCAAGACATTTTCTCGTGCAAAGGGTAATTATCTTGGAGTTTTCAGAGAAAGTTATCATGCGCAAAACAAGAGATGAGTGTGTTTTTTGGGTTAAAATTACCTTCCACCAATATGGAATATAGATTTTTTTCCCAAAATATTAGGCATACTGCCCATGATATGCAAATATGTATACAAAAAAATGAAATATTATACGCAGGTCAATGTAAATGCCAACATTTTGACGCGTACAGTTAATTAACATAATATAGCTCATTATAACGTCACAATACATTTTCATCGAAATAATATGAAACATAATTGAAAAGGGAGGAAAAAATCATTATATAGATGTATAACATATTTTACAACTTATTTCTTGGGTTTAAATATTTATAAATAAACAAAGAACGATTCTTATCAATAGTCTTATTTTCTGAACTTAACATATCTTCAATGATACAGAGGCGGTGTCTGACACACTGTGATGCCACGTGGTAAACATGACATGATACTACACCAGGCTAGCCAGTCAATGGTCCGTATTCACTAACATTTAGACACTTAGTCTTACACATGTTTCAAAGTGGTTGAACAAGAAATCACTCCCAAGAATCGCTACTATTGCTACTGAACCATTCATACCAACTTTCTTGACGCAACAATTTTCGTGAAATTGAATTCATCGAAATCAAACCTCAATTCTCAAACTGTAATTTGAGTCTGGATTTTTCTTAAGTATACAATGGCCCTTGTATTAACCTTATACTGCTGAGCCGAATCAAAGGAGCTACTTACACCATTTTAACAACTTTGGTATGTTGAGGGCCGGGACTCGAACCTTGGACTATCACCACTGAGTCACAGGGGTGGCATACCAAAATAAATATAGACGAGTTTGAGCTTAAATCAACTCCCCATGAGGCCCACTTTATGTATTCAAACCTCGAACGTTTTATCTGGAAGATATATTGAAAACCAGTCCGTGAAAATATGGTAACCTTAATGAAGTAGTCTTAATATCGAGGTAGTCTGTGATAGTAAAGTTGAACCTGTTTACGTAGACACCCCTCAACAAGGGTCACGTGTTTCCACTTTCATCAAACCAGTCTGAATAAATTGATTTTAGCGAAATTAAATTTTGATAATTGGAACTGAAAGACGCCCGTTAAAGGTTTTTTCAAATGGAAATTAAACTTATTGTCCACACTTACGTCATGCCGGTCTAGGAAACTACACAAATATATTCAAATTTAACTGACGTAGTACCCGGATTAACCTCGTTTTCGGATAGCAAACGATTCCAAATACATTGAAATAATATCATAACTAAGTGTCTGTGTTTTGGTAAATATTTTGATGTGTTTAATTATTTTAATGGGGCACCACGCAGTTAAAACTAATGTACTTGAACGCAAGTCAAGAAGTTAGCTGACTGCTATGAGTCATTGATTATATTCCATGGTGGAATGTACTGTATTTAACAACACTGGATAGTTGTTATTAAGTTTAAACTCATTTATTTGACATCGAATTTGAAACTGGTTCTTACAACTAATACTAACCACTTTTTATCTGACATCGATTGTGCAACAAGTTCTTACACCTAATAATAACCAAACTTTATCTGACATCGATTGTGCAACAAAGCCTTACACCTAATACTAACCAATCTTTATCTGAAATCGATTGTGCAACAAAGCCTTCCACCTTATTCTAACCACTCTTTATCTGACATCGATTGTGCAACAAATTCTTACATCTAATACTAACCACTCTTTATCTGACATCGATTGTGCAACACATTCTTACATCTAATACTAACCACTCTTTATCCCCTGACATCGATTGTGCAACAAATTCTTACATCTAATACTAACCACTCTTTATCTGACATCGATTGTGCAACAAATTCTTACATATAATACTAACCACTCTTTATCTGACATCGATTGTGCAACAAATTCTTACATCGAATACTAACCACTCTTTATCTGACATCGATTGTGCAACAAATTCTTACACCTAATACCTCGTCCCAGCCAATACTAACCACTCTTTATCTGACATCGATTGTGCAAAAAATTCTAACACCTAATACTAACCACTCTTTATCTGACATCGATTGTGCAACAAATTCTAACACCTAATACTAACCACTCTTTATCTGACATCGATTGTGTAACAAAGCCTTACATCTAATACTAACCACTCTTTATCTGACATCGATTGTGCAACAAATTCTTACATCTAATACTAACCACTCTTTATCTGACATCGATTGTGCAACAAAGCCTTGCACCTAATACTAACCAATCTTTATCTGACATCGATTGTGCAACAAATCCTTACACCTAATACTAATCACTCTTTATCTGACATCGATTGTGCAACAAATTCTTACATATAGTACTAACCACTCTTTATCTGACATCGATTGTGCAACAAATTCTTACATCTAATACTAACCACTCTTTATCTGACATCGATTGTGCAACAAAGCCTTGCACCTAATACTAACCAATCTTTATCTGACATCGATTGTGCAACAAATCCTTACACCTAATACTAATCACTCTTTATCTGACATCGATTGTGCAACAAATTCTTACATATAGTACTAACCACTCTTTATCTGACATCGATTGTGCAACAAATTCTTACATCTAATACTAACCACTCTTTATCTGACATCGATTGTGCATCAAGTTCTTACACCTAATACTAACCACTCTTTATCTGACATCGATTGTGCAACAAATTCTTACACCTAATACCTGATCCCAGCCAATACTAACCACTCTTTATCTGACATCGATTGTGCAACACATTCTTACATCTAATACTAACCACTCTTTATCTGACATCGATTGTGCAACAAATTCTAACACCTAATACTAACCACTCTTTATCTGACATCGATTGTGCATCAAGTTCTTACACCTAATAATAACCAAACTTTATCTGACATCGATTGTGCAACAAATTCTTACACCTAATACTAACCACTCTTTATCTGACATCGATTGTGCAACAAAGCCTTGCACCTAATACTAACCAATCTTTATCTGACATCGATTGTGCAACAAATTCTAACACCTAATACTAACCACTCTTTATCTGACATCGATTGTGTAACAAAGCCTTACATCTAATACTAACCACTCTTTATCTGACATCGATTGTGCAACAAATTCTTACATCTAATACTAACCACTCTTTATCTGACATCGATTGTGCAACAAAGCCTTGCACCTAATACTAACCAATCTTTATCTGACATCGATTGTGCAACAAATCCTTACACCTAATACTAATCACTCTTTATCTGACATCGATTGTGCAACAAATTCTTACACCTAATACTAACCAAACTTTATCTGACATCGATTGTGCAACAAAGCCTTACACCTAATACTAACCAATCTTTATCTGACATCGATTGTGCAACAAAGCCTTGCACCTAATACTAATCAATCTTTATCTGACATCGATTGTGCAACAAATCCTTACACCTAATACTAATCACTCTTTATCAGACATCGATTGTGCAACAAATTCTTACATCTAATACTAACCACTCTTTATCTGACATCGATTGTGCATCAAGTTCTTACACCTAATACTAACCACTCTTTATCTGACATCGATTGTGCAACAAATTCTTACACCTAATACCTGATCCCAGCCAATACTAACCACTCTTTATCTGACATCGATTGTGCAACACATTCTTACATCTAATACTAACCACTCTTTATCTGACATCGATTGTGCAACAAATTCTTACATCTAATACTAACCACTCTTTATCTGACATCGATTGTGCAACAAAGCCTTACACCTAATACTAACCAATCTTTATCTGAGATCGATTGTGCAACAAAGCCTTGCACCTAATACTAACCAATCTTTATCTGAGATCGATTGTGCAACAAATTCTTACATCTAATACTAACCACTCTTTATCTGACATCGATTGTGCATCAAGTTCTTACACCTAATAATAACCAAACTTTATCTGACGTCGATTGTGCAACAAAGCCTTACACCTAATACTAACCAATCTTTATCTGACATCGATTGTGCAACACAGCCTTCCACCTAATTCTAACCACTCTTTATCTGACATCGATTGTGCAACAAATTCTTACATCTAATACTGACCACTCTTTATCTGACATCGATTGTGCAACAAATTCTTACACCTAATACCTGATCCCAGGCAATACTAACCACTCTTTATCTGACATCGATTGTGCAACAAATTCTTACATCTAATACTAACCACTCTTTATCTGACATCGATTGTGCAACAAAGCCTTGCACCTAATACTAACCACTCTTTATCTGAGATCGATTGTGCAACAAATTCTTACACCTAATACTAACCACTCTTTATCTGACATCGATTGTGCAACAAATTCTTTTATCTAATACTAACCACTCTTTATCTGACATCGATTGTGCATCAAGTTCTTACACCTAATAATAACCAAACTTTATCTGACGTCGATTGTGCAACAAAGCCTTACACCTAATACTAACCAATCTTTATCTGACATCGATTGTGCAACACAGCCTTCCACCTAATTCTAACCACTCTTTATCTGACATCGATTGTGCAACAAATTCTTACATCTAATACTAACCACTCTTTATCTGACATCGATTGTGCAACAAATTCTTACACCTAATACCTGATCCCAGCCAATACTAACCACTCTTTATCTGATATCGATTGTGCAACACGTTCTAACAACTACTAGTAACCAATCTTTATCTGACATCGTTTGTGCAACAAATTCTTACAACTAATACTAACCACACTTTATCTGACAACGATTGTGAAACTAGTTCTTACAACTTATATTAACCATTTGTAATGACTGTTTTCTGGGTTGCTATTGAATACTCACACCTAATTCAGAAATTGTGAAGTTCTTGATCTAAACCCGCTCCACGCGAGACTCGAACTCACGACCCTTCAGATCAGGAGTCTGACGCTCTACCCTTACACCATTTGTCCTTCCAGTTTGTCTTAAATAGTTGATTAGATTATTTTCCAGACGCCTATGTGCAGTACATATGCACTTAAAATATTGTGCTAGCTAAAGACGAATACTAGTCGGTTTAAGATTTAAAGTGCCATTGTAGTCATAAAATTTGATTTTCAGGCACATTTAAAATTAACCGCGATGAAATTTCTATAAATGCATAAAACTCTTCAAAATGCATTAAATGCGTTACAAATAATGGTTATGTATTACCGCGATCCGTATCAGTTTATTTCTTGGGCTTCAGCAACCGTGACAATAGCCAGCATTTATATCAAACATCCGGCGAGTATCATCAAATTGAAAACCACTTAAGTTCCGTTTTTCATGTACTTAGACAATAAATTGAGATGCATAGGCACAAAACATGAACCATTTGATAGCTTAAAATACACAAGATCAGAGCGAAATTTGATATTTTCGTTTCCCTTAATAAGCTTAGGGACGTATTATCATATCCGTTTTAAAAGGACTATAAAGAATCATTCTTTTAACAATTTTCCGCTGTAACTTCCGAGTGAATTGATATTTTTTGTTAATGGCATTTAGTAAAGTGTAGTTTACGGTCGGTTTATGGCCGCCATTAACAATATTGAAAGCAACAATTAGTGAGAATAGTTTTCTGAAACTTGAAACTATGACTATACACTGGTGATATCATTTCTGGCGCACGATGACAATATTATCTCAAATAATATCAAAGTTTTTAGAAGAACAATTTTTTGACAATGTGGATTTAGGTCACATAAACGGCGAGGCCCATGTACTATTTGTGACTATTCAAGCTATTGACATACACTGGTAGTCTCAATGCAGACGCATGATGTCAAAGCATTAAACGTATCAACGTTCTTACCAGAACAATGTTTAGACAATTTGGCTTTAAGCCACATAAACGATCATGGTTATGTCCTATTAGCGACTATTTAAGCTATTAAGTTAAAGTAAGACCTCAAGCGGACACGTGAATAGAATACGAATCTTCTATACAATTCTATATCCTACGGAATCCGGTTAGTGCCACAATGAATACACGATATATGAAGTGACACACGACATGACACGACACACGACATACGAAGCGTCACACGACAATTAAACACAGGAATGTCGCATAATCGCGCTGTCGTGTTTCGCGTCTGTAGCACGAAACTTCGCTGTTAATATCGCTATACATGTAGTGTGTCGTATCGTGGGTCGCGTCGAAATGCCGTGTGTCGTGACGTGTGTCGCTTCGTATGTTCAAGCGCGACACACGACATTCATTGTGGCACTAACCGGATTCCGTAATATCACAACAAAGAGCTAACAAAGCACATATTAATCTTTTAAAGTGTCGATGCAGTTTATATTATCGGAATATTTTATTTAAATGTGAAGAAAGGACATATAAAGACATATTCACAATTAAGAACTTCCTCGGACAGATTCAGACAAACATTACCCTATTAAGCGAGTTCTAAGCCCCTGTTTCATAGTTATCTAAATACACACACACACGCAGGTTTACGGAATATCCAGCGTTCCATACTTATAAAACAAGATAAGCACTGGATTCCTTGATACTATTCTGTAACTTTGTTGCACGCTCACAAATATGTACTGTATGCATTGTCATGTATTTTGTGTACAAAGTTTATCAGCGGATAGAATTATATTAGATATTGGTTGCCAAACAACGAGATTTATCGCTATCAAACATGTAAGTGAAGATCTGCGTGGGAATTCAAAGCGCGCACCTGTGGAAACATTACATATGTATTCGCATGTATCATATTCAACAGCAGCGGCAACAGTAGCAGTAGCAATAGCAGCAATAGCAGATGTAGCAGCACCAGAAGAAGTAACAGCAGTATAAGTTGCAGTATAGGGAACAACAGCTGCAGCATTAGCGGCAATAAAAGTAGAAGGTGTGCAGCAGTATGAGCAGTAGCAATATCAGCAACAGTGACAGCATTAGCGGCAATAGCATAAGTAGCAGCAGATGAAAAGAAGCAGCAGCAACAGCGGAAGAAGCATCAGAACAAGTAGTGGCGATAGTAACAAAAGTAGCAGCAGCAGAAGAAGAAGCAGACGTAGCACCAGCAATAGAATAAATAAGAAGCAGCAGCAGCAGTAGTATCAGCAGTAGAAGTAGCAACAGCAGCAGAAGAAGAAGCAGACGTAGCACCAGCAATAGAATAAATAAGAAGCACCAGCAGCAGAAGCAGCAGCAGTAGTATCAGCAGCAGAAGTAGCAACAGCAGTAGTAGCAGAAGCAGTAGTAGCAGAAGCAGTAGTAATATCAGCAGAAGTAGCAGCAGCAGAAGAAGAAGTAGTAGTGTCAGAATCAGCAGAAATGGCATCAGCAGTAGTAGCAGAACCATAAATAGCAGCAGCAGCAGAAGTTGCATCAATTGATGTAGCATCAGCAGCAGAAGTTGCATAAATTGATGTAGCATCAGTAGCAGAAGAAGAATTCAACAGTATCAGCACCTGTAGCCACTTCATCATGTCATAACTTTTATATCGCTATCATTATTATCAATATTACACCATATCGTTTTAATTATCAGTATAACAACTAATTTATACATCTATTATACCTAAATTTTATTCTCAGCGCAAAACTCTCATTTACCCAAGAAGAGGACATTCTTACTCTCATCAGAAAATGCTATCAGTCGGATGATAGTTATTAGTCGGGGAATGAGGGTTTTCCGCATCGCGCTGTCACTTTAATCACTGAAAGAAATTGGTAGGACAAAAGCAGTCGAGTTTAGCTGTAATACCCATTGTAAAGAAGTCATGCGCGTCGGTCAGAACGTTCCCACGCCAGTGTTCTTGGAATTCGTACCAGTACTCATCTGTTCTTCCACAAGCAACCTCACATGAATCAGGGGTGGAGGTCAACTGACATCGGGTTTATCATCTTCAGTCAAAGTGTCACAGAAAAAGTATACCTCGACCGGGTTTCGAATCTTTGTCCTCCTTCTGGGCAGTCGGGTACTATACCGACTGCGATAACCGGTTGGACTTCGGACAATATTTATCTAATTTGAAAGCAATTACAGTCGGACCTCGTTTATTCGAAAACCTCCTATCCGAATACTTGGTATCATCCAAAATAAATACCAGGTCCTGATGTATATTCCTAGGTACGGCGATTTAAATGGGCTATTCGGAATCATGTAATATTCGAAATAAAATTTCGGACCATATGAATTCGAATGAACGAGGTCCGCATGTATTGACATGATTTGGTGTGATACAAGAGTGCTAAGGTCAGGATCATTCTTCTCACATTAAGTCTATCCACATTAAGTCTCATTTCAACAATTTCAGATGGTAATTTGTTTTCTCCGCAGGTAAAACTAAAATAGTAAAACTAATATAACATAATAACAGACCTAGCTACTTACAGGGGGATTACAGTAAAACAGTTGTATAATCATTGATGATAATTATTTTGCCGCTGAACACGTGGAGTTGATGGCGCTTTTATCTTCGCCTGTCGAAGATAAGTCGGTGGATAAATCGAAATTTCTCGGCATGTGTGTATATCTATAATGTGCAATTTGAACGATTAACATCATCAAATATGAAATAGAGTAGCAACACATTTTTTAGTTTTATTAGAACACATTTATTCTCAAAAATCTCAACCCATTTGCCCGCCGGCGATCGTTTCCTTTGAAGATCAGATAAGATAAATCGAAAGGATTGCTATTTTCACGGCCGACACAATTTATGCTGGCAACGGATAACCGTTTAAGCGCAATTCCAAATTTTTGCTAATTATGCGTTAAGTCTTGATGCTATTTAATATCATAAAATAATGCCTTAGATCAGATTTATCATGAAACCTGTGTGCCATTACCAACAGCGAATAACGACCAATCATTCAAATAGCATAAAGTGACCATTGATATATCAATTTGATTTAAACAATAACATCTAAACCTGTTCATCGGCGTCACTGGTCATCAAAGAACTCTATTTTATTCTATTTTATTTTAATATCCAAAGATTGTTCTTTACCGTACTAAAATACCTCATATTTATGATTTACTCATCACAAAGTGAGTTCCTATTATTTCATATTAAGAAAAAAATAGATATTTTATTTAGACATGTACAAAGTACACCATCTATATAAAACATTTCATATATATATAAGTTTATATATACGTACTCATATACAATAAAACCTCACATAAAGACCAACTCAATAATAAGACCATCTCAAAATTAAGAACACAATGTTCAAGACCATTTTCACTGTTTTGCACTATAATATAAGCCTCAATATTAAGACCATCTCAATAAGAAGATCGGTTTTCAAGGGTCCCAATGGTGTTCTCATTATTGAGGTTTTACTGTTTACACAAAGTTGGCAAGTGATTAAACTTGCATTATTTCGTATTACTAAAAGATTCTTGTTATAGATTGCTACGTGTTAAACTACTTAAATGATTATTGAAACGAAGACGCAAATAATTCCCGATATAATTTGAGCATCACGATCAAGGGAGAGTATGACGTATTTCGCAAATAAATTCGATCAAAGCAAACTAGAATTGTCTCCCTTGATTCAAAAGTAAACTTATCCGATGCAAATTGACATTAATCACAGTGGGGTGGCTAACTTAGTCACAGACGTTAATGTTCAAGAGACGTTAAATTCGAGTATATTCGATTATTGATTATTGACCAGTTTGACAAGTGTCATTTTTGTGTGGAAGGGAGGCAATCCAAGTTGGAGGAAATGACTTAAACAAAGGGAGATCATTTTTGATACGTATCCCGCAAAGCTGCACATGTATACGATTTTTCGGAAATACCAATATCAATACACGATATTATTAATGCATCAAGGGGTCGGTTAAAATATCAACAGAGTCTGACAGTAAATCAGTATTATTGCTTACAAACATGGTAAAACATTTGCAGAAATCAGTTGTACATGAACACTTTTTGAACTCCCCTCGAACAATTCAAATGTATACCCATTTAACATTTTTCTTTATTCTAATTCAGTCGAACCTCGTTTACAGTCCTACAGTTTATACCAGCTTTCTGGATTTTCCCCAGTTTTCAAAGCCTCTCTTCACAGCTTAGTGTTTATTATGCTTGTAATTGATATCACTTATTTCTATCAGCAGGGCCCATTAATCTCTCTGCGCTGGTCAGTCTTGTGGTCAGAACATAGGGATCAGATTACACCTTCCATATGATAGAGAAATGAATGTTCTGCTCATTTTAAAGACATGATAACTTTTTAATTTTACAAAATTCATTGAAATAAAAATACTACCAAAATCATTGTTTTAAAGGAAGAAAAAAAACACTGAAGTACATTAAGAAAATATTTCATTAGTATCGTTTGATCTGCACACATATTTCAAATAGGAATTAGCCTCATACATTGGATTCTAATTAAATGTTAATTTAACTATTCATTAAAATAACACAAGCTGTCTACTAATGTAACTATCCAAGTATAAATATTTATACAATTGTACACGTGTATATATGAACCAACGAACAAACGAACATACGAACAAACGAAAAAAAAGAAGCTTTTGTAACAGCAATATAAATATCTTTTACTGACGCAATTGAATCTACTGTGTTTAATTAATTTGTAAGACTTTTTCTCTGTATTTGCCTTGTGACGGAAAAAGAAGAATGATTATACACAGGGCTCTTGAATGTTTTTCAAGGACACTAATGTCCCGGACTTATTGAAATTTGGAACATAGGAAGCTTAAGTTGTCCGAGAATATCGGTCAATTTAGTAACAAATAAACATACAGACTGATAGCTCCACAATTTAAAATTATTAATCACATGTATGTGTTTGTGTGATTCTAAGGTTTGACTTACAACTGAACAATTGCTGATGTTGGTTAGCTTTAAAAACAGACGTGCCCGGGACAAACTTCAACTCAACCGTTAGTAGCCCGATTCAGCATCCGGGACGTCGGGCTAGTGGATTTCAAGAACCCTGATACGCTACACACACTGAATGCTAGCTTTCCATCTATTTTTTCTATTTTGTCTTTTCCTTTTAACCAGCTGAATAAATTGCTGCTTTTTATATTAGGTTCGTGTGGTTTTCTGTTCAGTCTTATGTATTCCTTAACAAATTATGTTAATAATACCCACTGTCCCCCATCATCATCCCTTTTAGCATAGCCAATATTGAATAAATCCATTGTCTCTTCATTTTAACATTCCACTATATGATGTCCTGATACCCATTCATATTTATTCTTCAAGTAAGCAATAAACTACCAAGAGAAAAATATTTTCACACAGCCCTAGTCTATAAACTATATAAAGTGTGCATGTATCTTAAGCAACAACTAAACATGTACCATATGGCCCAAATCTTCAATCCAGCACAGGGTTATAAATCTCAGCTCCCAGCAGGGATGGGGTCAAGTGTGGTCAGTTTACAGTTATTACAATAATCACAGATTAGTTTTGCTGATAAGCCCGAGTATCCAGAAGATGCTCAGGAGTTGTATAAACTGTAGGACTGTTTATACGAAATATATCATAAATTTTATTTCGAAAAATAGATGGTTTCAATTAGCCCATTTCAGTTCCAAGTGCCTAAGAAGATACATTGGGACCTGATATTTATTTCGGATGATACCAAGTATATTTTTATTCGGATAGAAGGTTGTCGAATAAACGAGGTTCGACTGTATTGCCAATCTTACGCGTACACTTATGAAAAGACGAACAAGAAGAGGACCAGGTACATACATATATTGCGATACGTTGCTTAAATAGTGTAACATATTGCGGTACGTTCAGGCGTATCATGCATGACACCTATATTCTGAAGCGTGCCATGATATATTGCAATACGTTGAGCAATATATCGCAATACGTACCAATATGCAAACACAACTGTTATCGATCTCTCAACGATAACATTGTAAGGGAAAGTATGACAATTAGAAAAACGAACGATAACTTTGCATAGTAGATTGTAAATGAGAAAAACGAACGATAACTCTGTACAGGAAATTACGAAAGAGCAACGAACGATAACTCTGCATAGTAAAACTTGTGACTTAGAGAGCAACGAACGATAATTATGTTAAGTACATTGTGACTGAGAGTAAAACGAACGATAACTCCGCTGCATTGGCGTCTGATAAACACTGTCTCTCATCGGCAGACATAATTACCATACTTACTGATTTAAACACCAAGATATTTTGTAAGATGGATACTAACGAATTACGGGTCTCAGCATGTAACAACTACAATAGTGATGGTTCCAGAAATGTAAAATAAAAAGGTTATACATTATAATGGATCAAGAGTTTTACGCACACGCTTCACCGCATACCCAGCTTTCTATGCCTTTTATTTGGCATATATCGCAGTTGATTGTCCCCCTTGAAAATGACCCGACAATCGATTTCGAGTGGCCACCTCTACCTGTTTTGATCAAGGCTGGCTTATCGTTCGCTTGTTCTTTTGCATTCGAACGTTTTCACGAACAAAATTTGTCCAAATTTGTTTCTTTACCAACGTATCCAACAAGGTGAATGACAGAATACCGAACGGACTTAGGTTGAGTTATGGGCGCCGTATCTTTGGCTATTTTGCCGGAGTTTTATAAAATATGAATCGAACGTGTCATTTTCTATATTTCTTGCACTGACATGCAGACGTTTTTAAAGGACTAGCGCCACATAGGAATCAATTAACAAACTGAGACTGTGTTCTGCATCAAGAACAAGCATTTAAAAATGGTACTACATTGACCGATTTTTAAAAAAAACAATTACTGCTTTTAGTACAAAGAAAACATAAACGACAAAACTCAACTCTTCTATTACATTCTTATTAATTGTTAATGATTTAAAAACAGCAACGCGAGAAAATATTCTGTCTGATGTTCATTCTATGAAATCATTATTGTTTAATCTTCAACTAAATCATCTATTTATTCTACAATTATGTATATTTTCAGAGGTTTACTGTAATGTATTGGTAGATTATATCCTGCTAGCTCACTCTCAGGTGATATGAATAACAAATGTTATTTTCATTTATCTCTGAATTGAGTTGTCACAGTTACATGGCACTTACGCATCTAATGCTACGTTTACACTATGTTCCCGGCGGCCACGGCAATCACGGTTCAGGCCACCGTGGAGAAAACGGGATGAACGTGAGATAACGCGGGGGGACGGGATAGGCAAACATTGCAGACCGTTATTGCCGTGGATGCCGGGCCAGAATTTTAAACTGTCAAAAAATGTGCCACGGCAGCCACGGTGCGGATGAAACGTAATAGGCCGTAGTAAAACGGGGTAAACGCTATAAAACGTGACAGTACGTAATAGGCCGTTACAAAACTTGGAAGTGGTCCGTAGTGGGACGGGAATCATATGTATTCCCCGGCATCTAAAGTTCCTTTCCAGTTTTGTCACGTTGTGCTCCGTTTTGTCACGGTTCTCACGGCAAGCTAGGGTGTACTGTAGCCGTTTCGTAACGTTTCAATTACGGTGCGTCCCGGTGTGTGACGCTTTGCAGGCCGGTGCGTTACGGTACGTTGAGTTCTACTACGGTCTGACACGGTGCTCCTGAGGCTCCAGAAGAAGCTCCATCTGCCGGCACTCCAGGTTTACTCGTCGAAGTATCTTGATACAATGATTGCTGTTGCTTGAGGGGTTTTCTTTATACCATGGGCACAAACGTGCTCCAAAGCTCTCCGGCGTCCACGTTTGATCCATAGGAGGCCTTGACAGAACGTGAAAAACGCATCAGACCTGGATGAAGACGTGAACAACGTGAGGGATCCCATCAGAACGCATCGGACCGGGAAGCAACATACATGCATCCCTGGTAGACCGCGGCCCGAACCTTAGTGCGCCTTGGAGGAACCGCTTCTTCGCCCCAACGGCCCGTCACGGATACCGTGATAAACCGTGAGGAAACTTAGCACAACCTAACAAAACTTGGATATGGAGACAAAAATGGCCAAAATCCCACGGTGCAATACGTTTCGGGCAAACGGGGCTGCCGTGGCCGCCGGGAACATAGTGTAAACGTAGCATAAGATCGAGTGTGAAACCTGTCATAATAACTTTTTTTTTCTCTCGTTGACTGATTCCTTTGTTATTTACCAGTAACCACGCCTAAGTCAGGGATTCTGAAGTCCACCCTCGCCAAGGGTTTGGAGATACAGTCAAACATGTCTTAAGAGATCTCTCATGGGAGCAGGAAAACGTGGTCTCTTAAAAATACTTTTCTACAGCTATTACAATATTTTATTAAAGACATAAAATTGGTAAATTCAGGTTAAAATATATGATCACATGTAAATGTATATAACAAAATCTATACACGCCTGCGTCTCATGAAAATGTTCCAATGGTTCACCGGTTGTCGAGCCAATGAGTCCAAAATGGACGTTTGAGAGGTGGTCGCTTATGTAGATAAGTTAACGCTTAAAAACGGACGGGAGGAATTCAGAACGGTCGTAAAATTCCAGGTGGTCGCTTGTAAAAGGTAGTCTGACGCATATCTTCAGATGGTGCTATCGATACGGCATTTCCGTTTCGTACTATTAAAATGTACCATGATACCTCAATAACAAGACCACCATTGATTCTGAAGAGTGTCAGTCATAGTTACAAGGTGGTCTGACTCTCGAATTAATATGGAATAAAAACAGAAACTAGTCCATTACAAATGCGGTCATTAATGATATAGTCGTTATTCCTGGGTGGTACGTAAGTGAGATAACACTGTAAATTATACGTGTCGCAATCAAAGCACTGAAGGCGTTAATGGTAAGTTACTATGTACCGTAATTTAATGAATTGAAAATGGCTGAAATAATCCAAGAGTAGCAAATAATCGTATATATTGGTGATAATGTTTAACGGTATAAAAGGTAAGTTACCATCAGGCCTCCATCTCTTCTACATAAATGCATTTTGTAATGTGAACTGTGATTATGCAGTTGACAAATACATTGTATGTCATATGATTAGACAAATGCTGCACAATCTTAATCAATTAAACAATAAAATTATTTCATTGTTTCATAGCATATTAGAAGTACTTTGCCAAATCTCAGGTGGTATTTACTATCTGTCAAGCATTGGCGAATTAAATTTTGATTTATTTGGATCCAAAAAGTATGTTTGCCGCTCAGCCCGCTCGGCTTACTCATTTGGTAGATCGCTAGACTGTCACCCGGTAGATCAGGGTTCAACTCCCGGGTTGGGTTGGTTATGTTCTGCCGTGACACTGGCTACGTTATTGTCCTTCACATGTGGAGAAGTTGTCAGTTACTTTGGGAAGAGCATGATAGTACTGTTCGTTAATTCCAGGAAAACTTGTTAGGTCAACTGGCCGCCTTATTTGACTGAACTATTTTTGAAAAACAGTGTACAACCAGTTAAACACCATTTAACTAACTGTTTGCTGTTTAAACAAAATACGAATATTTTGATATCAGTAGAAATGGTATACATCTTCTAAGTAAACAAAAACAATTAAATTTCGGTAAATCAAGTTCTCTGCCATTTTAAATTTGTGCAAATTGCGTTTTTGCTTCCCGAGATCATTCCATACTGATTGGTGCATTCAAATTGGAGATGTTATGACGCGATACGAGCGTGTAATTAGTTAAAGCAATTAAGCACGGCATGAAATGCAAATAATTTTAAAATCTGCTTTCGAATCAGACATATTAATAAATAATTAGAACATCAAGTGAACCGTTAATTGAAATACTACTAATCATATATATTATAAATTCTAGACGATTTGGAATAGATTATCTTCCTGGAAAGATTGATATATTTATTACCTCCATACATCGGTGAGCAGAATACAAACATTATAAATATTACATTCATAGGAATTAAGAATTATAGATTATCTTCCTGGTCTGCTTGTTACAGAAAGATTGATATATTTATTACCTCCATACGTCGGTGAGCAGAATACAAACATTATAAATATTACATTCATAGGAATTAATATTTTTAGATTAAGACTTTAAAGCGAGACAATTTATTGCAATCTGAAGGTTAAGATAATATATTGCCGAGATGTTACGATTGCTGGTCACTCGATTATGCTTCACTAAAGACAATTTAGCAAATTAGCAATATATAGTGCATTTGTTGTATTAGAAGTGGATTTAGGTTGTGGGAAATGAATTTCGGTAAATTTACCCTACTTGAGAAGTATCTAGACATCCATGAAACCCACACAAATGTGTGCGGTTTTAGTTGCTCTAAACTATGGAAGTGGACAGTATAATGCGGGTTAAATACAACTTTTTCGAACATCTCGCTTGACTAAAATATAATGACATATGTGAATATAAAAAGACGATAGTAGAGAGGGCTGTTTTCTATTATAAATCTTGGTTTCATTTGTGTCGGAGGATACAATATTGACTACACCTTTATTGTCAGTTGTATAGTCATGGTGTGATGCAAATACGAATGGCTATCTGTCTTCTTGATCGTATTTTCATAATCGTAAACGCAACATTTGCAGTATTAAAAACTTAGAAAGATCAACAATATCCGACGCCAATTGGGTATAAATTTGAAGTGTATACTGGTCAAAAGTGCAACCAAATCAGTGTTTTTTCATTAGTTTCTAATCAGCCATTGGCTACATCGTTTGTTCATTTAGATCGAAGTAAGCTACAATAGTTTTATTTAAATGAAATATCGCAAGAGTCGACGAAACCTGTCAAACCACGTCCGTCGTGTCAGATTATTGTTTGTCATATTGTAGCGTAGATAATCAAATAATGAATGGCTGGTTAGCTCTTTTGATTGTTATTATATTCCTGATAACCATAACTATTAAAGTGTCCAAACTTGTATATCTATCGATGGACTGGGCTCAGTCTTCGATATCTTTTATTACTTTATTATTCATTCCTTTAAAAGTAATAGCTCGACTTAATCATTTGAATTGACCATATGCTTTATGACCATTAAAGTCCTGTGCCGTACACATCGACATGAATGCATGTAAGGCATATTTTTTTCTCAGTGGACCAACAGTGAAATAAGGCTTTCATACTGTCACAGAAAATATGAAATCCAATTACGCTCTTCGTTTTTAATGATTTGCCGTACTTCCAGCGATACGCACTGCCTCGATAATATCATCGGCTATGTTTACTTCCAGCGATACGCACTGCCTCGATAATATCATCGGCTATGTTTACTTCCAGCGATACGCACTGCCTCGATAATACCATCGGCTATGTTTACTTCCAGCAATAAGCACTGTCTCGACAATATCATCGGCTATGTTTACTTCCAGCAATAAGCACTGTCTCGACAATATCATCGGCTATGTTTACTTCCAGCAATAAGCACTGTCTCGATAATATCATCGGCTATGTTTACTTCCAGCAATAAGCACTGTCTCGATAATACCATCGGCTATGTTTACTTCCAGCAATAAGCACTGTCTCGATAATACCATCGGCTATGTTTACTTCCAGCAATAAGCACTGTCTCGATAATACCATCGGCTATGTTTACTTCCAGCAATAAGCACTGTCTCGATAATATCATCGGCTATGTTTACTTCCAGCAATAAGCACTGTCTCGATAATACCATCGGCTATGTTTACTTCCAGCAATAAGCACTGTCTCGATAATACCATCGGCTATGTTTACTTCCAGCAATAAGCACTGTCTCGATAATACCATCGGCTATGTTTACTTCCAGCAATAAGCACTGTCTCGATAATACCATCGGCTATGTTTACTTCCAGCAATAAGCACTGTCTCGATAATACCATCGGCTATGTTTACTTCCAGCAATAAGCACTGTCTCGATAATACCATCGGCTATGTTTACTTCCAGCAATATCACTGTCTCGATAATACCATCGGCTATGTTTACTTCCAGCAATAAGCACTGTCTCGATAATATCATCGGCTATGTTTACTTCCAGCAATAAGCACTGTCTCGATAATACCATCGGCTATGTTTACTTCCAGCAATAAGCACTGTCTCGATAATATCATAGGCTATGTTTACTTCCAGCGATACGCACTGCCTCGATAATACCATCGGCTATGATTACTTCCAGCAATAAGCACTGTCTCGATAATATCATCGGCTATGTTTATTTTCAGTTCAAATGTAGGTGGAGTCATTGATTACAGGCCGTGAAAAAAAAGACATAAAAGCACAATTCAAAATAACTACTAACTATATATTGCGAACCTATCACGAATTGAAGGCAATGTCTATATAAACACTCACTTGTTTTCGGTGCAATTTTGTTCGGGACGGAAAGTTATAAAATGCTATATTCGCCGATAACCTAGTCTGGGAATCAAGAGCGTTTGTGTGAATGGGCAATTCAGACTCATAAAATAGTGAACGCCCATTGTTATGGGTCCGTCGAAATAACAACACGTTATATCTCAGAATTATCCATTTATTAAAATTTAGATATACGAGTATGACGATATTAAAAGTGCTTTATAGAAAATAAAATTTCAATATATTGTGCAAGTATTATAAACTAGTGCTTAAGAAAACAAATTGATAAATAGTTGTAATGACTGCTGTAATTAATCACCGTAATTATCGCGTAAAGTTAGCAGTAACAACAATAGTTGCAGTAATAGCAGAAGTAGCAGTAAAGCACTAGTAGAAGTGAAAGCAGTAGAGGTAGCAATAATAGCAATATTAGCAGTAATAGCCATAAAAGCAGTAACAGCAGTAATAGCAGTAGAATCAGTAACAACACAAGTAATAGTCATTTTATAAGCAGTATTAGGATAAGTAGCAGTAACAGCAGAAGTAGCAATAACAATAGTATAAGCTGTGGTTGTGGTAACAAAAACAGTATCTGTACTAGCAACAACACTAGTAGTAGTAATGTTATTGGCGCCGCTCATGAGGGCGGGGCCTTTAATGGAATCACGAAATGTTTGAGACTATGGTAGGAGCATCTATTTATAACTGAATCTATTTTTTTTATTAAGGGTTAAACTGCAGTAAATATTACACGTTACTTTTTGTATTTTTATGATTTAGAAATAAAATATTTTTAATGCATTTGTATTGTCGAATAAATGTCTTTTACAAAACGATCCCCGAAAAATAGGACGATTCTACATAAACAGCATGTGTGTTAGGTGTCGAAGATAAAATAATAAAAAAATAATTATAAAAATCTTCATTTTCACTTTACTTAAATCAATATTAATACAATGGTACTTGTAACGTGGATATTCATGCAAGTTACGGTGTTGAAAAGGAAATACACCAATGATAGTGTGAAAATGGACTATTCCAAAACGGACGATTCTACATAAACAGCATGTGTGTTAGGTGTCGAAGATAAAATAAAAAATAATTAATTATAAAAAACTTCATTTTCAATTTACTTATATCAATATTAACTCATTGGTACTTATAACGTGGATATTTATGCAAGTTACGGTGTTGAAAAGGAAATACACGCCAATGATAGTATGAAAATGGACTATTCCAAAACATTTTCCTACCATTATGCTATTACGCAGTTTTGCGGCGCCCTTGGATGCTTTGCATCAATGCATTTCTTGTAATCAGTTGTAGGAGTAGTAGCAACAGTGGTAGGCGTAGAAGCAATAGTAGCAGCAACAACAATAAGCAGTAAGCAACAGTTGTAACATTGACATCAATTGTGTTAGTTTCACACCAATTCTCAAGAATTGACGAATCATCAAATCAACCGAACAAAATGTCCCAAGTTGTCCTATACGGTATTTTTGTCGTTATTTTCAATTGATATCCGGTTTTATTTGGTATTTTCTGCAAATATATGTGTGGTTTTGTTTTCAGAAACATTCTAATATATTATACACGTGTTCTACGGCGACGACGTTGCATTTGTAGAATAGTATTCCGACCCTGTTGGTAGCTCGGAATAGACTGAACCATCTTTGTAATGATGGCATCCTCCACCTGAAGAAATGTAAAAAAAAATATTCGTATTTATAACTGGATTACTCCTGATAACTTGTATACATATTCTACAATGTTGATGCTAGAGCATAGAGCGACATATCGCGAGTTAGACTTAATGATTATGTCCGCGCATTCGATTCTTCTTGTAAACTCTCTTCTGAAATATCTTTAGTGTTATTTCTTTTTTAATTTACTTATTTCTATTAGAAATTCACCGTTAAATCAGAACATTTCATCTGACATCGGCTCATGGGATCGGGGACCAAATCCCTGAAAGTCACACCCATGAACTGAAATGATTGTTTCTAACTGTTTGATAAAATAAAACATTTTTAAAACACGGTGTAACCAAGATTTCAAAATACACAAAATATATTATAACGAGAATACTGGTTTTTGCATTGTGCGTCGGTCCTCTAGACCACCGGCGCTAATGATAAATTTATCGGCAACTTTGTTGAATTTATGAAAAAAAATATAAACAAAGTCTAAATGAGCGCAATTGTTCGATTTCCAACCTCTTCTATAAGTGACGTCATTTCCGGAAAACGTCACATGTGACTATATACTCACAGTAAGCAATAGTCGCACCATAAGTCAATATGAAAACAAAGTGACCACATGGAGTAAATAATTATTGATTCCTGCTTGCATGTAGTGACATCACATATGACGTCTTCTTTAAATGACGTCACTTAAAGAAGATGTTGGAAATCCCACAGCAGCGCTCAAATATTTTATGCCAATTTATTTGTTATACATACAAAATTTAATTGCACAAGGAGATGGAAACAGGGCATTGTCTTGTACGCATATTTGTCTATGTACAGTCATAAAGCATTACCTGCAGAACATTTTCCTATCCCACAATTCTCTATTGGCGTCTCAGGATCGGTTGTATAACACCACAGCTTTCCGGATCCAGTAGGATCTCTGCAGAAGTTTTCAGCGTCTGTAAGCGTGTCTTCTTCAAACATGTCTGCGGTAAGGCTGTGGGAATGAGGCAGCTGACTGTCCCATCTTTGACACACCTTTCCAGATTCTGTCTTGCTCCATGTACCCATGTATGATCCAACAGTCGGACTGTCATAACAAGTCAAGTGGTTTGGTGGACCTGTAATTGTTTAAAAAGTGATATCTACAAATCCTGAATTTCTCAAAATCAGTACACTTAGATCGAGTCGGTAGAAAACTCGATTGTCAAGGCAGAGGTTGAAGGTTCAGACATCGGGTGAAGTGTATATTTCCCGTAACAATTTAAATGAATATAATATGTATAAAGCTGCTGGTTTTCCACCTTGATTCATGACATGAAGTTATCAGGTGCTACCGGTTAGTACTGGTTGTTTACCCAGGAAGAACAGGTTAGTACTGGTTGTTTACCCAGGAAGAACAGGTTAGTACTGGTTGTTTACCCAGGAAGAACAGGTTAGTACTGGTTGTTTACCCAGGAAGAACAGGTTAATACTGGTTGTTTACTCAGGAAGAACAGGTTAGTACTGGTTGTTTATCAAGGAAGAACAGGTTGGTACTGGTTGTTTACCCAGGAAGAACAGGTTAGTACTGGTTGTTTACCCAGGAAGAACAAGTTAGTACTGGTTGTTAACACAGGAAGAACATGTTAGTACTGGTTGTTAACACAGGAAGAACAGGTTAGTACTGGTTGTTTACACAGGAAGAACAGGTTAGTACTGGTTGTTTACCCAGGAAGAACAAGTTAGTACTGGTTGTTAACACAGGAAGAACAGGTTAGTACTGGTTGTTTGCCCAGGAAGAACAGGTTAGTACTGGTTGTTTACCCAGGAAGAATAGGTTAGTACTGGTTGTTAACACAGGAACACTGGTTAGATCAACTGACTGCTGTCCATAGCTGATATACGTATGTACAATCCTACCACATCTTCAATAATTTCCGAAACGTTCATCGGACAGTTCGTCGAAATTGTCTCCTCGTCCGGGTTCGATTCCCAGCCGGGCAGGCCATTCAGGAGAGGACCCCTCTAGAGTTATTGCACAGTAATAAATAATATATTTAATTATATTTAACCTTCATAAGAAAGGATTTTAATTCCGCGTTATTGTTAATATTTAGTTAATTTAGTGGATTCCACTTGGACATTAACATAATATACAGCGAAACATTTTCAGAGCAACACTTATAGGTTTGATGAGAGGTTTTAGAACTAGAGATGATAAATTGTAAGTTAATTCTTACTACAACAAAACCGCACTTAAAGACCACCACAATAAGAAGACCACCATAGAATGAAGAAGGCAATTTTCAAGTCCATCCTTACTGTTTTTGATATTTCTTCAACCTCAATATTTAGACTACCTAAATAACAATACAAGTTTTCAAGTGTCGAGATGATGATCTTATTATTTAGGTTTACTGTATAGCATCTCGATAACGTAGTTGAAAAGGGGTGGTTGCTCAAGAGAGGTTAAATTCATTGTTAATTCTTATTACAGGTAAAATATTATGTTGAAGGATGACATGTTGGTGTTCAAGAGAGGGCATCAATAGCTAGAAAGTCGAAGTGGGGAAAGATTTATGTCGATGATACAAATAAACAATTTATTAAATTACACACATTTTTGTACTCCACAGTATTGCCATTCAATATCCGGGTCCATTGTGTAGCACCACATTAATGAGTGGGAGGATCCCGCCCTGCAGAAGTTGGCAGCATCAGTAAGATTAGCGTCCTGAAAATCTTCGGCCGTATAGTCATGCTGATGTGGCGACTGGAAGACCCATGGTTGACATTGTATAAAATCTACGGTTACATCCCAAGATCCAGTGTATTGATAAGCGTAGTCTGTGGTAAAACACCTTTTGTCCAACTTATCTGATATCAGAAAAATTGAATATTATGAATAATTGATTGCAATTATAACGATGATAGTATCAGTACACGTTTTATATTCCACCCACGTATATGGAACAAATAAATGACATAATCCACTGTGCCGGTCGCAAATAACCTATTGGAATTTTTTTAATATTGTTATTTTCGGCAGGCCGATTGGGCTATTATCAGCCAGTTATTGCGGCAGGCCGACTGGAACTTATCAGATTTTCAGGACAGACCAACTGGACTTACATCAGTCATGTGCGACATAACAATTTAGTGAACAGTTTGTCAAACCCTTGAGAAAACCTCAAAATTATCACACCTATAAATCTCAATTTTTCTAAATGTATAAACATATACATTTTCTTTTCTTCGTAAGGTTTCGGAGAGACCGTATCCTTTAGAATATCATGTGGCTTTTCCAGCTCGACTTCATCATTCAGTTTATGTAAATTTTGCAAGTATATATTTTGATATATAGTTGTGTCATTAAACTGTTACCTACGTTAACAAATATAATTAACCTTGTCCATTTATTTAACAATCCCATTCACAAACTCATTATTGTACTCTTACATATTTTAGTAACAAATTTTCCGAGTTGGAACATTAACACTCGTTTGGAAACCAGTTTTAGAACACAATTACGTACGTCATGTTCAAAACGATATGTTGCACAAACATTGATTAATTTAGTAAAACGTTTAAGCAAGGAATCGATTGCTATCTTATTTGCTCACATTTTGTACAGGAAGAGACGTCACATGCTTCCCATCTGGTTCCCGTTTCCATTGTATAACACCATGTATATCCCGAGCCACTTGGATCCCTGCAGTAGTTCTGTGCGGCAGATACTGTGTCGTCAGGAAATGTTGTGGCGGAAGTGTAGCTATGTACATGAGGAGTCTGAGCGTCCCATCTCTGACAAACTTTTCCAGTTCTCGTTCGGTTCCAAGTTCCAACATAATCGCTAGATGTAAGTGTGTCTTTGTAACATCTCTCATGAGTTAATTCTGGAAGGTTCAACATGTTTAAAATAGAACAATAAACTTATAATATAGTGGTAAAAGTGCCATTTAAGATGACGCCACATACATAAGACAATGCCTCCCAACACAGACCTCCGGGTAAAAACTGTCCATACAACAACAAGCACTAAGGAGTTGCAAGGGTAAATATGGTAGGGGGAAAGGGGTGCAAGGAATGGCATGGCCGACCATAAAGGGCAAATCAGGAGAATTAATGAGGAGGAACAGAGGGGGGGGGGAGTTAAGTTAATTGATCAATACATTACAGGACACGTGAAGAACGGGGGTAATGACATGAACACTTTATCAAGTGAAAGACTTGCAAGTCAAGATTCTCAAAATACAATATACAAAATCTATTATTAATTATCTATTATCTTTATTTTCGGAATTCCTCGGTCAGTACCGTGTGTATAACATTGGATGTTAAATGAAACCTTTGTAATGCGGACCCTTACTTAGTTCGACCCCTATTTACTGAGAGCATTTGTTATTTCAGACACTGGGAGAAATCTATGGCAACACAAGTTTATCGTAGCGTTTGAGACATTTCCATTTCATAGAGGTCGACGAGAGATTCAATTACGAAAGCCGCGAAATATGATACACAGTTATGAGACTTTGATATCATGGAAGTTTTAATTATAAAATTCTTAATTGGAATGGATTCTACTGACAGAGCATTCTGAGACCCTCCGAACACAAAACAAGTAATAATTAATTCTTCCAAATGTTTACATATCTCCGGGGCAAATAGTTGTTACTCGTATTAAAACCAATCAACACTTCTAATTCAAAATGAATTTTGTATAACAATCTTAATGCGAGTAATCGCCAATAAATGCTATTCAGTTTTAATCTCGGTTCAGGCTAATTTCGCGTAACGATTATCACAAATGCAATGATAATCGTTGAAAGGTTTTAAAGAATTCTAAAAGATTATATCACGTTTGCATTGCAATTATGTTTTTGTACTTTGATCACAGTCACCTTACTTTGACACATCAATCATGCAGTGGACTTTTTATCAAAATGGAACAGAATTAATGTCTACGTCTCCAACACCATCATTATCATAAGCCTCATTATCTTTGCCATCAACAACAGTACTTTAATCAACATTTTCACCCTCAACAACAAGAATACCATCATTATCAACACTAGCACTACCATCGTCAACTTCCTCAACAACCTCATTATTACCATCATAAGCTACTATAATATCATCATCCGAAACACTAACACAACCATCATCATCACCATCAACAACATTACAGTCAGCGTTGTCATCACAACCACAACCACTGGCTATATTGCCGTTTCCATCATCAATACTTTCATCATCACTACTTTAAATAGCATACTAGTACTAACCTATGTCGCATTTATCGATGCCACAAAAGTCCCACCTCACTTTCGGGTTAGTTGTGTAACACCATGGACTTCCATCTGGTCTGGGATCACGACAGTAGTTTCCGGCGTCTGCTATATTTTGGTCAGGAAAGTAATACGGATTAGTATAAATATGTGCGTGGGGTGATTGCGAATCCCAGCGTTGACATGTTTCACTAGACGCTGTCTTCGACTGACTTCCAGCGTATTGCTGAGATGACGTTTGGTAGCACTCTTTTGATTCTGCAATATACAACGTATATCACAATAAGTACATTTATGTTATATGTTCTATACATGGTATTTTATAAAGTATATTTATTTCAAAGATCACATTGTAATTATCTATCGTTCTTTTAATCACCAATGCGGCATTTCTGTATATACATTCAGCCAAATTGAGTAAGAAATGCTGAAAACTGCAATAGTGACTAGCGGGTAATATATCGTAAAAATATCGTACGCGCAAAACAGGCCAATTTGAAAGTATGGCACGATATGAAGATATTTCAAAATGTTAATACGCAGCTGACAACTTCTCTATATGAATTATGAGGTGGAAGACAAAATAGAGAGAATAAGTTGCTACAGGGAACGCAACATACATAAAACAGTGCATCCCCAGGGTATATACGTTAAGGAACAGAGGCGGAAGGAATGACCTGGCAGACCATAAGGTATAACTAGGAGAATCAAAGAGGACAGTGGAGGAGGGGGATTAATGGATGGAAAAGATCACAGGACAAGTCAAGACAGCTGGCAACAATAGGCCGAAACTGGGCAGGAAATAACCTGAACAATATATAAAGTGAAATAATTGCACAGACGAAAGGGAAATATAACATACATTCAAACACAAAAATAAATAATAACCATACAGCGAATTACAGCCTTGGAACTGTCAGTAAAAATACTGGGGGTTTAAATCGATTTACCGTAGCCAGAGGGCAGAATGCCAGTTCCGCCCGAGAATCGAACATGGACCTCTCGGGTAAAAGCTCAGCACTCAACCAACTGAACATACCGAGTAGACCATGCAAAGACAATTCAGATACTTTGATACACACATTAAAGGTGACAATTTATAAACAGGGATAAGACGAGTTTGTAAGATAAAACGATAAACCTTCCCACACTTAAGACAATGTCTTCAGTAGTTAATGTTTACTTTACATTTAATACAGTCGGTTCTACTTTCTTAGACAACCTTCTATCCGAATTCTCGGTATCATCCAAAATAAATATCAGGTCCCGATTTATCCTCTTATTAACGTCGAATTGAAATGGTCTATTTGAATACCATGTATTATTCCAATTGAATCGAGGTCTGACTGTATATACATGTTTAAAAAAATGAATACTAATACTTAGTTGTGTAGATATTTTATTATATTCTTCTTAGTAAGACCATTATCATATGAGTTGAAAAATCAACAACTGAAGCAACAGCAGCTAAGAAAACAACAACTGCAACATGTACAAAAATTACAACAGCTTTAACATAAACAACAATACTAACAACATTAACAATAACACAAATTAACAGAAACAACAGAAAACAACAACAACAGTATAATGACGCTAAAACAACAGCGACACCTAAACATTATACGATAAGAAGAACAACATACTCGGTTCATCATAAGTAAACGACGAACATCCTTCACTTAAACATTTCCTTGCACACTGGAGCACACTTTCCACATCTGAAGATGAAAAAGTTAAATTTGTGGTTGAAGGATTTTGGGACGCAATGCTGTTCACTTCGTAATAATCACCATTGACAGAAAACACAGAAACACTGAATAAAATTACAAAATCTGTAAACTGAAAAATTGACATTTTCCTGTATTAAGTTGATGAGAACTTGTCCGTTGCAAGAAGCAGACCAGAATGACTGTCTATTCCAAAACGTCCAGGAGTTATCAAAATCGTCGATATTACTTGTATTATTTACGGGTCACGCGATGTTTCTATTTATTTATTAATAGGCGTAAATCGAGGGTCATTTTGGAAACATCAATAAATGACAGCTGAATGCTGTATTCGAAGCAGATTTTAAAGTTATTGACATTCCACACTGACCTTGATGGCTTCAACTAATTAACACACTCGTATCTGGTCACAATATCAGAACACATTTAAATGCACGTATTAATATGGAATGAATTCGGGATTATGCATAAGGCACATATAGAAAAAGGCAAACTTACAGATCTGTAAAATATTTTTTTTATTTTGTCAAGAAGTGACAGAAAATGCATACCATTTTTTACGGATCTAGAAAAGCAATCGTTCTCTGTATAAACAGCAAACTTTGTTTTGTTTTCATCGGTCTTTTTACAGCATGCACATAACATCAATCTGAAAATTGAATTGAGCGTATTGCATGTTAGGTGGTGTTTTAAAGTTCACTTTTATAATCATAACATCCACGACTTAGACCTATTTCGCAGACCGGATTTGGGTTTTGCGAATTTAATATTACCATCCTTCGGCCGCGAATTCATAAATCTGCCAAATAATTCAGGACCCTGGTTTTCGCGAAATTAAGATCACGCGAATATAAAGTGATTTACTGTATATTGATTATGTTCATTCAAATATTATTTTTATGAATGAATGAAAGTTTTAATTATAACACCCAATGATATATTATTACAGCATGAGGTGATGTATACCCTCTTCGACGCCCCTGGCAAAATACAACTTTTCTACCAGCATCGCATACACCACCACATATTTAAGTTTGATGTGCCGAAAACCCGATAGAGTCTCTTCTTTGAAGCCAAGTATCTCGTCTGCAAAATAATACTTCAGGCCCAAAATTGACATATATAATCAGGAATATCTGCTCATACAAAATGAATGAAATACGGCATACATTTATTGAAAAAATAGACTGAAAAACGAATTTCGTCAATCGTTTGTCGCGTTTGCGTGGGTTTACACGGCCATATCTGGACAAATTTCGCTCCTTGTTCACGGAAATTGCACCAACAGCAACAGCGTACAATCTCCTTAACACAGACAAGTCTTTCTTTTCACAGGATTAGCATTAATCCGAGCCTTCTCTGTCCCTAAACCAGCCCTTTTACGATTTTTGATATTTCATGTTGCTGGTTAGGGTCAGAGGAACTCCTATAGTAAAAACCCGGGGATTTCCTCTCCCGCGCGGGAGAGGAACTTTAAATCAATATATCTATGTAAACATTCATTGGATTAACATTTCAAGCATATACATCTATTATCAATATATTAATTAACCTATCTGAACCGTAACATTTGTTTTGAAAACCTTTTATACTTTGTAACGGTCAATCCTTTTCAGAGTAAGCTAAAACAATAATTTTCTTCATGTAAATATGTATTTGGGTCAAAGCACCTGGCTGTCACGTGATCGATGCAGATTGGTAAATTAAATATCAATTTACCGATTTGTTCGGCTAACTTCTCGTTAAAATGAGACCAAACGCCACATACACCGTTGAAAGTATACGACTACACGACTGTGTGGTTTTCAGTAATCCCCGGGTTTTTACTATAGGAGTTCCTCTGACCCTACGCCGCAAAAAAAAAAAAAAAGGCTATAGGGTCAGAGAAGTCTCTGATTAGATTAGCATGACATATGATAAATAACCGAATAATGTTACCTACTGTCAATAGACTTGGTAAATATGGAATGTGATTATTAAATTCGTAATCGGACTAGATTTCTGATGACAGTGCCATTTCAGACCCCCCACCGAACATGAAATTAGTAATAATTAATGATGAATTATTCCAAATATTTGCATATCTCCTTGCTAAATACATGTATTTGTTATTGAAAACCTGTTGACACTAATGATTCAAACAGAATTTTGAATTACTCTCTGAAATCGAGTAATCGCTTATGTAATAATAATCAGTTTCAATCTCGGTCCAGCCTAATCGTCGTAATAATCAATAATGTCATAATTTTTCAGCAGGTTATATGGTGAAACTACTCATTTTTTACTGAATAAGACTGGTTCAAAATATTTTGGAACTATATGATACAATTGATTTTCTTTGTCATTTTTGTTAAAAGTAATTGCCATTGATTTAATGGTTAATTTTATGGATTTTACCATTCCTTCATAATGCAAAAAGTTAATATTAGTTCCAGTCATTCTTTCTAAATCAGTTCTTTTTACAAAGTTACCATTTTTCATCAACATGTCTTTAATGAATCTGATACCTCTATTATACCATGACTTGTAAAAAACAGGATTTTGTCTATCAACAAATTATGATTATAAAATAAAGGCAAGTTTAAAAAATCATCAACTGATTCAACTGATGATGCATCTATAACATTTGTATATGCATGCAGTACATCATTCCAGAAGGTGTGTTTTATTTTTCCATGAATCTTAAAAATGTACTTTTTGCCACATTGATAATCATCTCTAAATTGAAAATATATTTAAGACTTTTCGTGTATGCATAGATATCTGTTATTTTTAATCAAAATTTCCTTTTTGATTTTTGGTGTCCCCTGCCAAATAAATCCATACAACAACATAGACCCGGTATCTTATGTTTGTCTGTATAATTCATTACATCATATAGTAAGCGAGTATTTTCCCCCATAAATCTACCTTTAATAAAACCTGTTTGATCTTTACTAATTAAGGTGTCTAGAACTGATTTCATTTTGTTAGCAATAGAACCAGAAGCTAATTTAAATACTGTGTTTAACAAAGTCAAGGGTCGCCATTTATTCAAAAACAGTTTCGGTTTATTTTCTTTTGGAATACAGGTTATAATTCCTTGTTTTTGGGTAACTGAAAATTCTCCCTTGTAGAAAGCACTATTTATAGATCGTACAACAAAGTGTCCGAATTGTTTCCAGGCGGTCTTAAAAGGTTAGCAGAAAAACCGGGAGACTTATCATTTTTCATATTCTTCAATGTTAAACTAATTTCTGATTGTGAGAGGATAACTTCGAAAGAGTCTGATTGTCTGTTATTTAAAGTAGGGAAAACTGAACCAGATAAATACTGATTTAGATCAATGTCTATGGATTGTACATCTTTTGAATATAAATTTCTATAACATATTTATGCCTTCCTTTAATATATTTGACTGATCATATATTCGTTTACCGTTTATTTCTAAGAAAGGAATTATTTTTGAAGAGTAATTGTATTTTTCAAGGTTACACAAGTAGTTTGTTGGGTTTTCTCCTTCATCTATCCATTCAGCTCTGGATCTTATCATAAAACCTCTCATCTTCTCCTGCCTGATCTGTTCTATCCATTCAGCTCTGGATCTTATCATAAAACCTCTCATCTTCTCCTGCCTGATCTCTTCTAGTTCATTTTTTGAATTAATTAATTGTTCTTTGTTGTTTTCTGTTAAATTATTCTCTAAATCTTCAATTTCGATAAGTAACTGTTTTTCTCTGTCATGTTTACATCTTGTTTCATAACTAGAATAAGATATTGTTTTACCGCGTATTTCCATTAACAGAGTTTCTAGAAAAAGCTGGTCATCTATAATAAATGGTAAATCTTCATTTTTAATATCTTTTTATTTTCTCAGTTATATACTGGCAAGCAATATAATTTTTTGATCTCTTCATTTTTTTCATTAATGCAATTCAATTATTCTACATCATGTAGCAGTGAGTTATTAAATTTCCGAAGACCATTGCCTTGTGGTATACTATAAAAATCTAGTTTTAGTTCAATTATAGAATGATCCGATTTATAACTTGAATTGATGTCACAATCTTTAACTTGAGGTAATACGTCCATAGTTATTAAAAAGAAGTAAAATCTGGCTTGTGATAAAGGGTTGGTCCTTCTCCAAATGTACTTTTTAACATCACCATTGAGTTCTCTAAAAGCATCACATAATTGTCGACTTTGTATATTTTCTTTTACGTAGGAATCATTACCAATTTCATCAATAAGCTGAAATATTTTACTGTAAACGTTTGGACAATCTGTGTTAGGACCCTAAATGTTTATAAGTGTGAATCGTTTGGAATTAGGAGTCATATCTAATAGAATATAATTACCATCGTCATCTACATATATATCACGCAGTCTAACATCAATATTTCTCTTAAATAAAATTGCTACTCCACGAGCATTTGATTTACCATAACTAAAATAACAATCTGCATTCCATTGTGAATAAATTTGTTTCTACAAATTACTAGTAAAGTGTGTATCTTGTAAGCAGTAGATATCTGCCTGTCTATTTTTCAAGAACTGGAACATATCTGCCCTCTTAATTGGATTATTTAATCCTCGACAATTGTAAGAAATTATTTGAACCTCAGCCATATTCTAAAAAGAACATCTTTATGGTTTATCTAGTATAGTCAAAACATGTATCAACAGTGTGTAGCCTTGTTTGTGAACAAAAATAAAAGTAGTTAATGGAACATCGTATATAAAAAATTGAAATATTGAAAGCAGTTCCTAAATAATATAAATTATTGAAGAAGTGCAAAAATAAATACAGTGACTAAGTTGAATAGAACAGTGCACTCTTCACAAGTATGAAGGTGGTTTGCAGTATCCTAATTTCTCAAAAATGCAATTTAAATTCATTCTACCTAAGCTATTAATGATTACCTAATGTCATATTTTGAACACACATACTAGGATTTTCAACTGACCTCAAAAGCATATTCCAATTTGAATTATAAATACATACAAAACAGAACAGAACATTCAGTTTATTTGAAAGACGTGTACATTGTACATAGTCATGTTCATCACAAAATATACAATACAATAAATCACGTGACTTAGTATTAACAATTTGAGTTGGATAAGGAAGAAAAAAATAATATATAGATATTTAAAAAAATGTAATAGTAAAACAAATGTAATAGTTGTTACTCATGTATATTCACATAGATTATGGAAAGATAAACAAAACAACAGGAATCATAAAAGAACGAGGACAAGCTTGTACACTATTTATACAGATAGTGTAAGGTGTTTCACTTTGAAATCGAATATTTGGTGTATTTAGTCTAGTTTAATAAATTGGTCTGCAGAGTTCATCAATTTTAAAAGAACAAGACAGATATATTTATAGTACATTAATCATAGAAAAGGTATCATATGTATTTGTCATTATTACATATTAACAGTATATATATATATATATATACATGTACATGGTTATACAGATAAACAATAAATTCACTTAAACAATAAATGCACTTGCCGTGGTGTGATAGGCGAACTCTTGTCGCAAAATATTTCAAATCATTTGGTATCATATCTAGGTATTTTTCGTATTCAAAGTTGACCTTAATTTCTTTATAAAGATCTAAAGACGGAGAGGTTTGTATCTTAGCTTGCAATTCTTGTATAAAACAATCTACAACTCGCTGTTTAAATATGTACAGAAGGGGGCTTAAATCCAATGTGCTAGCAAACCAATCGTTAAAACCATATTTACATAGCATAGTTTTCACATTAGACAACCAATTAATTTTATTATTATTACAGTCATTAAGCTCCTGTTGGTACAACGTTTTAATGATGATATTATCACTATTTTTAATTTTACACCAATATTTGAAAATGCGAATATATCGAGCAATATAAAGAGGATATCTTCCTAATTCCGCATAAACAGCGTTTGTACTTAGTACATAGTTATTACATAATATCAGATTTTGAAAAACACAATAAGGTTTTTACTGACGTCAACCATTTTATGTGATTATTACAATTTTATCCATACATATATTTTGTACATATACATTTACAACCAATATCAAAGAATATCGAATATATTTTATAAGTATATTGTAAATATTGTGACTCGTACATGGTAAACATTTCATCGCGTTGTTATTGGGAGATCATAGTGCATTACTTAAAAATATTGTTTGCAAATAATCGGCGTACGTTTACGTTATAAAGCTCTAGATAGGTTTACCATTCCCCATGTGCAATTCTTTCAGTTCATATATTGTTCATGGCATTGTCTCCCCCCCCCCCCCTTCGACCTTTTGTTGTCAGCTGTCTTAACTCGTCCTCAGAATGTATTCCATCCCTATGTGTCCTCATTAATTCTCCTTAGTTGTCCTTTATGGTCGGACAAGCCATTCCTGAGCAACCAATCCTGTATTTTGTCAATGTGAAACCAACAAGCGATAACCATTGCCTTGTGGTATACTATAAAAATCTAGTTTTAGTTCAATTATAGAATGATCCGATTTATAACTTGAATTGATGTCACAATCTTTAACTTGAGGTAATACGTCCATAGTTATTAAAAAGAAGTAAAATCTGGCTTGTGATAAAGGGTTGGTCCTTCTCCAAATGTACTTTTTAACATCACCATTGAGTTCTCTAAAAGCATCACATAATTGTCGACTTTGTATATTTTCTTTTACGTAGGAATCATTACCAATTTCATCAATAAGCTGAAATATTTTACTGTAAACGTTTGGACAATCTGTGTTAGGACCCTAAATGTTAATAAGTGTGAATCGTTTGGAATTAGGAGTCATATCTAATAGAATATAATTACCATCGTCATCTACATATATATCACGCAGTCTAACATCAATATTTCTCTTAAATAAAATTGCTACTCCACGAGCATTTGATTTACCATAACTAAAATAACAATCTGCATTCCATTGTGAATAAATTTGTTTCTACAAATTACTAGTAAAGTGTGTATCTTGTAAGCAGTAGATATCTGCCTGTCTATTTTTCAAGAACTGGAACATATCTGCCCTCTTAGTTCATATATTGTTCATGGCATTGTCTCCCCCCCCCCCCTTCGACCTTTTGTTGTCAGCTGTCTTGACTCGTCCTCAGAATGTATTCCATCCCTATGTGTCCTCATTAATTCTCCTTAGTTGTCCTTTATGGTCGGACAAGCCATTCCTGAGCAACCAATCCTGTATTTTGTCAATGTGAAACCAACAAGCGATAACCCTTTTTGTGAATGAGAGAGCAACGATATCTTACACCAGAAATTTACAGGAATATTGAAAGCATTCCTGATGATAAAATCTGCTGTTTTGATTGAAATGATGATTGAGATTTCCCAACCGTGTGTTCGCATAATTACTTATTAATACTTATTACTGCTAATTGTTCGCCCACTTACAAGATCATATGATCGCGAAGTACTTTTGAAAAACGGACCCTGAATGATTAAACGACCAAACATTAACAAACAGACTGGTTGTTAATTCCAGGAAAACTTGTTAGGATAACTGGCCGCCGTATTTGACTTAAATATTGATGAAAAATGGCGTTTAACCCGATGAAAACAAAACTAAGTTTGCTGTTCTTACAAAGAAGGAATATCTTGACAAAATAAACAAAATATTTGACCTCTCAGTAAACCAAGTTTGCCATTTTCTATATGTGCCTTATGCATAATTGAATAAACCGCTTTAGTAAGATACATTGGGAGAAATGACCAATAGCTAATTGTTTATGTGACAAATTGTCCAATGAAAATTTGTTTGACCGGGTATCAGGTAAACGGGTTAAAAGTAAATCAGTTCTAGCATGCACTTGGAGCATTTGACACGTCATTCAAGTTAAAAACAATTGAACGATTATCGATTTCATTTCCTTGATATCGGTACGGTAATGCACATTGGATTGTGAATGAGAGAGCAACGAATGGTCACTCTGTACAGTGGATTGTGAATGAGAGTGCAACGAATGGTCACTCTGCACAGTGGATTGTGAATGAGAGAGCAACGAATGGTCACTCTGCACAGTGGATTGTGAATGACAGAGCAACGAATGGTCACTCTGTACAGTGGATTGTGAATGACAGAGCAACGAATGGTCACTCTGCACAGTGGATTGTGAATGAGAGAGCAACGAATGGTCACTCTGCACAGTGGATTGTGAATGAGAGAGCAACGAATGGTCACTCTGTACAGTGGATTGTGAATGAGAGAGCAACGAATGATCAATATGTACAGTGGATTGTGAATGGTAGAGCAACGAATGATCACTCTGTACAGTGGATTGTGAATGAGAGAGCAACGAACCATCACTCTGTACATTGGATTGTGAATGAGAGAGCAACGAATGATCACTCTGTACAGTGGATTGTGAATGAGAGAGCAACGAATGGTCACTCTGTACAGTGGATTGTGAATGACAGAGCAACGAATGATCAATATGTACAGTGGATTGTGAATGGTAGAGCAACGAATGGTCACTCTGTACATTGGATTGTGAATGAGAGAGCAACGAACCATCACTCTGTACATTGGATTGTGAATGAGAGAGCAACGAACCATCACTCTGTACATTGGATTGTGAATGAGAGAGCAACGAACCATCACTCTGTACAGTGGATTGTGAATGAGAGAGCAACGAACCATCACTCTGTACATTGGATTGTGAATGAGAGAGCAACGAACCATCACTCTGTAAAGTGGATTATGAATGAGAGAGCAACAAACCATCACTCTGTACAGTGGATTGTGAATGAGAGAGCAACAAACCATCACTCTGTACAGTGGATTGTGAATGAGAGAGCAACAAACCATCACTCTGTACAGTGGATTATGAATGAGAGAGCAACAAACCATCACTCTGTACAGTGGATTGTGAATGAGAGAGCAACGAATGGTCACTCTGCACAGTGGATTGTAAATGAGAGATCAACGAACCATCAATATTTACAGTGGATTGTGAATGACAGAGCAACGAATGGTCACTCTGCACAATGGATTGTGAATGACAGAGCAACGAATGATCACTCTGACCAGTGGATTGTGAATGAGAGAGCAACGAATGATCAATGTGTTCAGTGGATTGTGAATGCGAGAGCAACAAATAGTCAATATGACAAATGATCAATATGTACAGTGGATTGTGAATGAGAGAGCAACGAATGGTCACTCTGTACAGTGGATTGTGAATGCGAGAGCAACGAATGGTCACTCTGTACAGTGGAGTGTGAATGAAAGAGCAACGAATGGTCACTCTGTACAGTGGATTGTGAATGAGAGAGCAACGAATGGTCACTCTGTACAGTGGATTGTGAAAGACAGAGCAACGAATGGTCACTCTGTACAGTGGCTTGTGAATGAGAGAGCAACGAATGGTCACTCTGTACAGTGGATTGTGAATGACAGAGCAACGAATGGTCACTCTGTACAGCGGATTGTGAATAACAGAGCAACGAATGGTCACTCTGTACAGTGGATTGTGAATGACAGAGCAACGAATGGTCACTCTGTACAGTGGATTGTGAATGAGAGAGCAACGAATGGTCACTCTGTACAGTGGATTGTGAATGACAGAGCAACGAATGGTCACTCTGTACAGTGGATTGTGAATGACAGAGCAACGAATGGTCACTCTGTACAGTGGACTGTGAATGAGAGAGCAATGAATGGTCACTCTGTACAGTGGACTGTGAATGAGAGAGCAACGAATGGTCACTCTGTACAGTGGACTGTGAATGAGAGAGCAACGAATGGTCACTCTGTACAGTGGATTGTGAATGCGAGAGCAACGAATGGTCACTCTGTACAGTGGATTGTGAATGAGAGAGCAACGAATGGTCACTCTGTACATTGGATTGTGAATGACAGAGCAACGAATGGTCACTCTGTACAGTGGATTGTGAATGACAGAGCAACGAATGGTCACTCTGCACAGTGGATTGTGAATGAGAGAGCAACGAATGGTCACTCTGTACAGTGGATTGTGAATGAGAGAGCAACGAATGGTCACTCTGTACAGTGGATTGTGAATGACAGAGCAACGAATGGTCACTCTGTACAGTGGATTGTGAATGACAGAGCAACGAATGGTCACTCTGCACAGTGGATTGTGAATGAGAGAGCAACGAATGGTCACTCTGTACAGTGGATTGTGAATGAGAGAGCAACGAATGGTCACTCTGTACAGTGGATTGTGAATGAGAGAGCAACGAATGGTCACTCTGTACAGTGGATTGTGAATGAGAGAGCAACGAATGGTCACTCTGTACAGTGGATTGTGAACGTAAGAGCAACGAATGATCACTCTGTACAGTGGACTGTGAATGAGAGAGCAACGAATGGTCACTCTGTACAGTGGATTGTGAATAACAGAGCAACGAATGGTCACTCTGTACAGTGGACTGTGAATGAGAGAGCAACGAATGATCACTCTGTACAGTGGATTGTGAATGAGAGAGCAACGAATGGTCACTCTGTACAGTGGATTGTGAATGAGAGAGCAACGAATGGTCACTCTGTACATTGGATTGTGAACGTAAGAGCAACGAATGATCACTCTGTACAGTGGACTGTGAATGAGAGAGCAACGAATGGTCACTCTGTACAGTGGATTGTGAACGTAAGAGCAACGAATGATCACTCTGTACAGTGGATTGTGAATGAGAGAGCAACGAATGGTCACTCTGTACAGTGGATTGTGAATGAGAGAGCAACGAATGGTCACTCTGTACAGTGGATTGTGAATGAGAGAGCAACGAATGGTCACTCTGTACAGTGGATTGTGAACGTAAGAGCAACGAATGGTCACTCTGTACAGTGGATTGTGAACGTAAGAGCAACGAATCGATATCTCTGCACATGAAATTGACAGAAACCTTGAAAGCATACACATGATGATAAAATCTGCTGTTTTAATTGAAATGTTGATAGAGATTTCCAAACCCTTGGTTCGCATAAGTGCTTATAATTGATTATTACTGATAATTATTCTCCGACTTAGCTTACAAGATGATATGATCGCGGAGTAATTTTCGCAATATCGACTGACCCTAAATAATTTAATGACCGAACATTAAGAAACAGACGCATACAGACGCTGTACATTTTGAATCTCTTAAAATGCAATTAATAACTTAAAACCTACTAAGCCTCTCGTGAAAAGATTTGTCTGATTTTCACATGATGAAATAGAGGAACTAAGTTGCAACGGAGAACGTCACATACATAAGACAGTGCATATTGTTTGTTCTTTCACCAAAACAAATACATTGTAATAGAAATATAGTGTTTATAAACTTTCATGTTTTTCAGTGGTAAACTATAATATAACGGTTGATTCCATTCTGATATATAACCGTGAGAATGACTAGTATTACTTTCATTGATTAGCGAAGCAAATCAGAAGACGGGATTTCGACACACACCCGGCAGCTCGCTTACCTTAGACAAACCTTAGACAAAAAGGAAGAGATTAAAATGACATTGATGATTACACTATACAAGCCTTTTTTATCAGACTGTATCTTTAATAGGATATGAGAAATCCTAATTGTGTGTCACCTAAAGTGCATGTGTGTATAATTTCTCACTGTAGTATTTGTTAATGCATTAAATTGAATAAATAAATATAAAATTAAGATATTGAATACATTGTTTGTTATTACATAGATAAAATAATCAATAACTTATCCACCCATGACCCTCATTTTGTCAAAAAAAGGCCTCGGGCCCTTTTTAACTATCTTTTAAGTCTAGAATTCGCTCAGCTTCCTGAAGTGCACTGCATAAATATATGCATATACATATTGTTTAACTGAATCTATGAATTGGTTAGTGAATCAGACACTTTGAACAAAGAAAATAAAACATTACATTCCATTCAGCTTGTTTAAATCCACTCATTACAAAAACTAAATATAAACAATTTACACTGATTAGCTAAATTCTTGCTTAATAAAGTCATTCGAATCAATAATTAGAAAGCGGTGAAGGTTTATTTCTCCAAACTATCCTGTCATCTTCTGGTTTTAATAAGTTGCAATTTATGTAGATGTCTGATATCATCAATACATCTGCGTGTAATCGAATTAACATTATATTATTGCGATAAACTACAATATTTGACTTTTACCAGCAATTAAGTAAGTATTTTGATATTTCATTTGCTTAAAAATTAGTTATAAAGGCCTAGTTTGTAAATAAAAATGCTCAGAATCAATTAGAATATCAATGATTATTGAGATTAAAAACAAGTATAGCCACAAATATATATGCAGCCATTTTTTTTTTGTTATACAAGAGAAAAAATTAAACTACAGGTGATTTACTGGTATTGGTTACTCACTGTTGAGTAGTTATTTCAAAAGTAATTTATAAAAGTTCTGATTTCTTCATCATTTCATTTTAACTGGGGTTAAAGACAGAATTGAGTTATATATCATGTTGAAACCCTAAATATCTTATCTATATTGAATTAATTCTTAGTTCTTATTAATAAATAAATAAACACATTTTATAACATTCAACACAGACCTGATCAGTGGTCTTTTAGTTAAAGGCTACACAATTATTTGACACTTCTCAACTGTACTGTATATATGTGTCAGATGGTGACAGGAAATAATGATAGTATGTTCCTTTCCTCCCCTTTAAACCTATGATTTCTGACTTTCTTAGGTTGTATTAAACTTTCTCCCGCTTGTTGTCCTCCTAAATTCTCTCAGTTGTTTTTGATGGTCGGCCAAACCATCCTTTTATTCATATAATACAATACAATACAAATAGTTTATTGCATAAAAACATAAAATGTTTCATAGCAACATAATGTACATAATAACAGAAGACATGGTTTTGCAGGAGCACATGATGTTATATAGTGCATATTCAAATGTTTAAATTTCATTACATGTATACAAACAAACAGTTATGGTGATAAATATATTGATTAACAGTATGTGTTCAAGTTTCTGAAATTAAGGATGTATATGATATAGTTAATACATGTTTACCCTTGCACCTCCACAGTCCCTGATGTTTTGTAGACTGTTGTTTACCTGGGATATGTGTGGAGAGACATATTATGCGACGTTCCCTGTAACTACTTAATTTCTCTCTCCGGCGAAAAATGGAAAAGAAATCGTATTGAAAACACTGAAGTATGAGTTAATCAATCTTTTACTTTAATTTGAACTTTTGTATCTTACATCGATTGTGAATGTAGTCAATATACATTATGTAAATGATCCCAGTTGACTGATGTCTTTGTAACTGACCAGTTCTCACGCCTTAGTCAGGGATTGTGAAGGTTTTGTTTATCCTCGCCCAAGTTTTGATCTGCCGACATGTCCGAGATGCAATGGGTTGTAAACATCATATATATTGCCGTGTTTCCAATCGACCTCTGGCCTCTCTTCAGACGGTGCTATCGATACGATTTATATGTTTCGTACCAGTAAAAATAATACCATGAAACCTAATATGGAACTAAAACAGATACTGGTCCTTAAGTCAAGTACAGATACTCGTCGCAATTAAAGCACTGAAGGCGCTAATGGTAGGTTGCTATTTACCGTACATTCATGAATTGTACATGGCTAAAAAAGACAAAGAGAAACCTAATATACACTCAGCAAAATTTCTAATTGGTCACTTCATATTTATTGAAGAGACCATACCATATATATCCGTTTTAGGACTTTTAATTTTAGGGTTTTTAGTGTTGATCTCTCGTAAAATTCACATGAGAATCAATATGGATTAATGTATTCTAAACAGTTGTAGGAAGACAGTATTTATGTGATGGTGTTTGCATTGTTGAATTTTCATTCACTGTTAAATAATATCAATAAAATCCAAGTGTCCAATTAGAAATTTTGCTGAGTGTATACGATTTATACGCCATAATGTGAACTTAAATTGTGTAGATGACAGAGATGTCATATAAACATAGAAATGTAGCACAATCATAATCAATTAAACAATACAGTTTCATAGTCATCATGGTAGAATGCAAAATCTCAGGTGGAATTTTCATTTTTGCCGGACATTGGCATATACAATTTTGATATATTTGGTTCAGAATAGTATGTTAGCTGCTAAGCCCGCGCGGGCTATAGCAGAGCGTTATACTATCACTCGGTTGATCAGAGTTCGATTCCCGAGATCGGCAGATTATGTCAACGACATCTAAACATTACGCCGGAAGTCAGTCCAAGACATCGTATGGTGAAACATGTCAACGCTGGGATTCGCAATTGTATCGAGACTTTTCAACCCCAAGACTTTTCAACCCCTAAGGTAAAATATCCAAGACTTTTCAACCCCACTGTCATTTTCAACCCCTGTTAAAATCAAGACTTTTCAACCCCTAATAAACCAAGACTTTTCAACCCCTCGAATATGTTTTTAATTGGACAATTATCACATTTGTTACCTGGAAAAATGTTGACAAACACGTTGTTTAAGTTTATTTTTTAAGTTTATTTACATTCAAAAATGAATACTTATAAAGCATATACACACAAAAAACATATCAATACTATTTAAAAAAAGGATGCATTTGCACAACATGTGTAATACACAGAACTAATAAAGATGTATACACACACAATACACACAATCATTCTATCACATTTTATTTGGCCTAAAACAGCAGGTGGAATGTAATTGGTATTTAATTGATAATGTGATTTGTTATTCTAATTAAGTCTAATTACGCTGTCACTTACACTCAAACATTATTTATTTATACTGCCACACACAATCAAACACAATCTAACACTATTTATTCACACTCAAACACTATTTAATTACACTGGCACATATATTCAAACACTTTTTATTCAAACTATTCAAACACTTTTTATTCAAACTGGCAAATAAATTTACTCAAACACCCTTTTATTTCACACTGGCACACTATTTATTCACACAGTCACAATTATAAATATAAATATATTTACAAACAATAAAAATATTATGCCAAACAATTCACTTATCTGAAACACAGAGGTTGAAAAGTCTTCGATAGAGGGGTTGAACAGTCTTAGAAATACGGATTGAAAAGTCTTCAAAGTAGGGGTTGAAAAAGATAAATGTAGGAGTTGAAAATTTCAAACTAGGGGTTGAAAAGTCTCAACAGGTAGGGTTTGAAAAGTCTTGAAATCAGGGGTTGAAACGTCCTGGGGTTGAAAGGTCTTCATTTGAAAAGTGGGGTTGAAAAGTCTTGGGGTTGAAAAGTCTGTAAGCCTTCGTAATCACCCACGCACATTCTGATACAAATCCGGATGACTTTCCTGACCAAACTTAAGCAGATGCCGGAAACTACTGTCGTGATGCCAGACCAGAAGGGGGCCAATGGTGTTTCACAACTAATCCGGAGTCAATAGCGGACTTTTGTGGAATCGATAAATGTCACGTATGCAGGTAAGTATGCCTTTTTGATGTACAACCGCGGACGAAGAATCAATTATTCATCATATTCAATTGTTCTAATATCAGATAAGTTGGACAAAAGGTGTTTTACTACAGATTACCCTTATCAATACACTGGATCTTGGGATTTAATCGTAGAATTTAGACGATGTCAACCATGGGCCTCACAGTCTCACATCAGCATACTTATACGTCCGAAACTTTTCAGGACGCAGACCTTGTTGATGCTGCCAACTTCTGCAGGTCAGGAAATTACGACAGTTTATTGTGGTGCTACACAATGGACCCAGCTGTTACAATGCAGTACTGTGGAATACAGAAATGTGTGTAATTTAATAAATTGTTTATTTGCATCATCGACATTCATCTTTCCCTTCTTCGACTTCCTAGCTATTCATGCCGATGTTTACCGAATGCTGTGTTATCTCTACAGAACGGCCCTCTCTTTAAAAGCAAAATGACTTCCTACAACATAACAGTTTTCCTGTAAAAAGTATTAACTATCAATTTTACCTCTCTTGAGCAACAACCTATCTGCAACTACGTTATCGTTATGCTATACAGTAAACCTGCATATTAATATCATCATTTTACCCTTGAAAACTTGTATTGTTATTAAGTTGGTCTTAATATTGAGGTTGAAGAAAGAGCAAAAAAGTGGACTTTAGAAATGCCTTCTTGATTTTAAGGTGATGATTTACCAGACGCTAATCTTACTGATGCTGCAAATTTCTGCAGAGTGTGATCATCCGTCGCTTTATTGTGGTGCTACAAAATGGACCCATCTGTTGCGTGGCACTACTGTGGTAGACATAAATGTGTGTAACTGAATAGATCGTTCATCAAATTCAACATTAATCATTCCCAATTTCAACTACCTAGCTATTCATTTCAGTTGTGTACATCAGTCAATTGATCAAACCAGTGTGTCCGTGTAACCAACCAGTACTCATCTGTTCTTTCGGTAGCGGCTATTTACATGAATCAAAGGTGGAGGACCAGTGGTTTTAAACGTGTCATCTTCATTCAAATTATCACGGAGTACATACGCCTCACCCGAGGTTCGACCTACGACCAGTCGATTGACAATCGAGTTCTCTACCGATTAGACATAAGCTTACTGATTTTGAGAAACTTCATGATTTGTAGATATCACATTTTATACAATGACAGGTCCACCAAACCACGTGGCTTGTTATGACAGTCCGACTTTGAGATCATACATGGGTACATGGAGCAAGACAGAATTTGGAAAGGTATGTCGAAGATGGGACAGTCAGCTGCCTCATTCTCACAACCTTAAAGCAGACTTATTTGAAGAAGATACGCTTACAGACGCTGAAAACTTCCGCAGAGATCCTAGTGGATCCGGAGAGCTGTGGTCTTACACAACCGACCCTGAGACCCAAAAAGAAAATTGTGGGATAGGAAAATGTTCTAGAGGTAATGGTCTATGACTGTACATTCATTCTGTGAAAATGAAAAAGCCCTGTTTAAGGTAAGCAGTCTATCAATGGTTAAAGTATTCCGTCCATAACATTGGGTCATTTCCCTTCTATATATATACTAACACGAAAAAGAAAGTGTGCACTTTTATATTGGGCATAATTTTTTTGTTACAAAGTTTAGATATACGGATTTATCATCATGAGTGAAGAAAATAACCCTTTACACATTGCACCCATTTACCCTATATTTAAGCGCATAGACGGCTTTCAAATTGACAGCAGGCTATTATGCAACTTTTCGCTCGTGCTACCCGTGCAACGTGTGTACATGTACAGGTTGACCCTGACCGATATCTTTACTTGTTATGCAATAATAAATCACAGTTCACTTTTGAATTTCACTCGTAAACAAGATGCCACGGCTTCAAGAAAACGAACGAATTCAGGCACTTCTGCAACTCTCAGCCGGCGTCAGCGTTGCTGACGTCGCTAGGCAGTTTAACTGCCATAGAAATACCATAATAAAACTCCGACGACGTTACCATCAGAATGGAAGCGTTAGAGATCGTCCACGATCCGGTAGACCGAAGGTGACAACGGCACGTCAGGATAGACATATGACGTTGACGCACTTACGTCATCGGTTCAAAACCGCTACAAGCACTGCGCGAGAGCTTGGCGTATGTAGGGATACGGTTCTAAACCGACTGCGGGCCAATGCAAACCCGTTATGGGCTAGGAGGCCTTATGTAGGCCAGATCCTTAATAACAGACATCGTGCTCTCAGACTGGTCTGGGCCCGCCGTCATCTCCGTTGGAACCGTGCCATGTGGTCTAGGGTGCACTTTAGTGATGAGTCGCGATTTAACCTTAGCACTGCTGACGGTAGAGTTCGGGTATTTAGACGTAAAGGGGAACGTTTTGACCAGAACTGTTTATTAGAGCGAGATCGTTTTGGAGGGGGTAGTGTAATGGTCTGGGGAGGTATTATGGGCGGTAGGAAAACAGACCTTGTTGTTATTCATGGTAATTTAAATGCCCAAGGTTATGTTGACCAAGTTTTACGCCCAGTTGTTATTCCTTTCCTACAACAGAACCTTGGTTGTTTAATGCATGATAACGCAAGGCCACATACTGCTATACTTACCAGGAATTATCTCGCTAGAAATAACGTTAACGTCTTACCTTGGCCGGCTTGCTCTCCGGACATGAATCCCATTGAACATTTATGGGATTTGCTTGGTCGGAGAGCAAGGAAAAACCATGTTATCAACAATATCAATGACTTGTGTGCAGCCTTAGTTCATGAATGGAACGCCATTCCCGCCGACGTCATAAGACGTTACGTCAGGTCCATGCGATCTAGAATACTTGCGTTGATCCGTAGACGAGGAGGCCACAACAGATACTGATTAATTGTCACGTAACTTGACAAATATCCGAAGGCAAAAAAGCAGTTACAAAACATTACAAATCTGTAACTTTTACTTTTCACCCCTACGTTATTCACACGTAAAACAATGTTCTGATAATCATCAAATTTCACTTAAAAGTAAAACATCGTGTTGCCAATACATTTTTGCACATTGTGATACCAAAAAGTATAAAAAAATTCCCTCTAACCAAGTGCACACTTTCTTTTTCGTTTCAGTATATATATATACGGTAACTAAACACATTAAAATATTTTTAAATTGTAGTATGTATGTTAAATTTAATTTCACAGCAGTTGCAAGTCATATAGTCCTTCACTTTATATTTTTACAGTGCTTTTAATGGTAAAATAAAAAAAGTATGTAATTTTTATAAAGGGGGGTAATTTACTAAAATACTTCAAAATATTTAACAATTATGTTACTTTTAGTCTTTGAAGTGACATCATTTTGCAACAATGTCACATTTCGTACGTTTTACAACTACAATGAAATTCAGTTGCCATCAATAAATAATAGTTTTGTAAGAAATAAACAAAAATGCAAATTCCAATTTCATCATGCGTATGTAAAATTTAGGTATCATTCAAAATGAAATTTTGCAAAAAACAGACAGTAAATGTCTCTTAAATTTGGATATAGTTGATGTTATATGTTACAAATAATGTTTATTGAAGACAATATGACGTCCAACTGATATTTGGATTTTCTAACATAGTCAATGGTTTTAGGTTCGCATGAAATATTCCTATTTTAAAATATTTTAAGACATAAATGTCCCGCCCAAATATTTTTGACTTTTCTGAAATTTGCAAGATTGTTTAGTACAAAGGTGTGGTTTCACTATATGAAAATAGGATGAAATGATAAAAAAATGTGATTTTCCATTAATCGGTTTATTTTTAAAGGCTGCTTTTTCCCAGAGAACAAAACGGGCCATTATTTTTTTTGTGGAACAGTAAAAAAATATAAAATTAACAAATCTTTTCCGCATTGTAATATCGATTGAAGAAGCAACTGTTTCATTTATAGAAGACATTACGCCAATGATGGGACTGCTTACCTCAAATCTCTCTAAAAAAACGTTGATACTGTTGCTATTCATTGTTAGAAACGGACCATATCTTGTTAAATATAACTTTGTATCTACAACAAATAAATAGTCATAAATATCTAGACTATAGTAACGTATATAAACAAAGTTCCTTATAAATTCGTTCATGTAATGAAACTGTCCATATATTTATTTCTAGCGCTAGTCGTCCAGCGAACAAAGACACCAGTCGGAATGCAGTATTCTTGTTTAACAAACGTCTGATTACAATTTTGCGAACTTTATACAACAGATCTCTACAAAAATGCTGTTAAGTTATCCAGTCACTAACACAGATTTGACACTTGTTACATAATATTAGTTCAAATAATAGATGGATATTTATAGAAAAAATTACGAAACATTTTACGTAATTTATGATAACTATAACCTTGTTTAAGGATTTCACCTGTAAGAAGAAGGTTTCGCTAATCAAAGTTATCTATTTTACTATAAGCTTCTAAAAGTTAAGATATATAAATGCCATATAAGGGTGATCTCGGAATTTAACCATCTAGTGGTCGAAAATGTATAATTTCGAAGTCATACTCATATCGTATATCATAAACTTTTGTAGTAATAATGCTATTATACACTGAACACAAAAAGAAACTTCCGATTTGTTCACATAGTGTTTGTTGTGTAAAGAAAGAAGATAGGTAATAATATATATACATATTTAAATGACATACATGTACATAGTACTATTCGGATGAAATGTGTTAGTTAAATTGAAATATGAACGCAAGATGGTTAGTACACATAAATATTAAGTAATTTGTGGGTGTATGTAGACATGAAAAAATAAAAGTTCACAAGCTTTGCAAAACATCTTGCGCGAAAATGAAATGTTAGGTGCTTTTACAGCTTGAATTTTGACAGTCACATATGGAAACTCATAAACTGGACATCCAAGAATGCGTTCTTACCATAAGGGCAAGAAACGAGCAGGATTTACATTGAAATTCTTTATAAACAGCACTTGTTACACTTTCAGGTGTGAAAGTGTCTACTGCAACAAACAATGTGAGATAAAGGTTATATTCATTGATTGAAAATATCATCTGACGATATATTGTCAAGAAATGTCTTATAATATCAACACAAAATGCTTGTCTAAGATGCATGAGGAATCTGCACTTCAACACAATGTGTTTGTGTAAGTCATTTGTTTCCTCGAAGCACACATTGCATGTCACTTTTCATATTGAACATATCTCCATAGTTTTGCACAATAAATATATCTACATTTGAACATTTTTCCTTTGGTATTCTCCATAAACTTGCACCTGAATATGAACAGTGAAGTCTCACAAATTTACTGAAGTCTTGGTGATGAGACATTCTAGAAACCAACTCCGCTTTGTGATAACTACAAATTCTATTTCGTACAATGCTTTGCCATGCACCTATCAATGCAATTGAACCATTATTACAGTAGTTTGTAATATGATGTTAAATACCATATCTTTCTAAAATACTGTATAGGTCAGATATAAAGCCTCATTGAACGTGCAAATTATTTTGCAAGTTATACAGAATTAGCATGTAGGTGAAAACGTTTTTACAGAGTAGAGTTGTAGGAATATTAAAACGGTTTTGTAGCTGAGACAACTTTCTCATATCTATGAGTGCAGACACAGATGACCAATTTATCATTAAAAGTGCCATATCCGTCCGTGTGCGTTGAGACAAATTTTGTATGTTTCTAGGAAACATACTGTAGCATGTGTTAATTAATGTAATGTCTTTTACTAAAAGAGACGACCACAGTTCATAGCCGTATTACAAGGTTGGTATTGATATGTTTTGTACTAAACTTGAGAGCACTACCGGATCGAGCGACGACCTACTTGGAATTATCGACGCTACATCAAAAAAAGATTGTCTAGCTTTGTCACACTGCGCTTCAACATCTTTGGTATTTTTCAAAGCATGTGACAATTTAATGACTAGAAGTTTTGTCGTATCAGACATATTAAACGTTTACGCACCGACTGTTTTCAAATCTGTTTCGGCGGATCGTTTCTTAGTGAATTTAATTAAAATACATTTGTCGCGAATGAAAGCGTATCGCCATATGTTTGCATAACATGATACTATATGAAGTAGTCCGCCTAGGCTGTATAAGTTGTTTGCGACGAGACAAATGTCATCGGCTAGAATAAGAGCGCTGTAATTGGTTGATTGGATTGTTGCACCATAATCACTATTACTTGTTGGTTCTAGTAATTCGTTTACATACATTACAAAGCACCAACTAGATAGAACTCCGCCCTGATTCCGAAACTATACCATTGACAACTACCTAACTGGTCATATTGCGGTACGCGTGTACTAGCCATCTTAATACATGACTCGTACACATAAATTGATTATTTTGTGAAACAATCCACTGTGCCAGACACCATCGAAGGCGGTAGCTGCATCCATGAACGCAACAAAAGTATCATTACCCAATTCTCTGTTATTCCAGATAGTTTCTTGAATGCTAAATGAAGCTGTAATCGATCCTAAGTGCTGTTGATATCCATTTTGTTGCTCAGCTTTACCACATCTTCCGTTTACAGTATCGGTAGTATTACATACGCAGTAAGATGAAAAATCACTGTGAATGCTATCTACAAAGGAGGAGTACTCAGGTTTAAGTTTATTCTCGGACAAAAATGCGAAATCAACATGATAGTTGTCTAACAAAACACTTAGGCTACCAGCACTAGACATTATAAATCTAACATTCCAGGTTAGACAAGTACAATCATAAGCAACACAGTAAGATACACATGTGTTAACATTTTATTCATATTGCTGATTATTGTTGTACCTGTCGTCATGAAATAAGTTGTTCCATTCGTTTTTACCGTACCATCTTCTTCAAAAGAGAAGGAATACGTTGCTACAGGGAACGCCATATACACAAGACAGTGCCTCCCACACAGGGAAAACAACAATGCATAAAACAAAGGACACTTGATGAAGTTAAAGGGTACATACGTAAGGGAACAGAGACGCAAGGAATGGCCTAGCAGACCATAACGAAAAACTAGAATCAAGGAGGACAAAAAGTGACGGGGGAAATAAATGGATGGAAAAGATCACAGAACAAGTCAAGACAGCTGCCGAAACTGGGCAGGAAATAACCTGAACACTATATAAAGTGAAATAATTGCACGGGGGAAAGGGAAATATAACATACATTCAAAACACAAAAAGAAATAATAACATTCAGCGAATTACAGCATTGGAACTGGGTTTAAATCGATTTCACAGCTAGCTAACCTCACACTTAATCGCTATATGATCATTGCTTTCTAACATATATACATAAAATGACTAAGTAGGCAGTAACTGCTCATTAAAAGCAATTAACAAATACGTACATAACACCAGACACACTGTAATTAGTCCGGAACAAGCAGCTTTATACTGACATCGCTCCCAGTAACTAAATTATTAACATCTGAACGTGAAATAACCTTAAAATATCAAATTAATAATTTAATTTAAAGTAAAGTCAACTTGATAATGTAGTTAATAATCAAACAATTCTCATATACTAGTGGTAGGGAAATGAAATTTAAAACAAATAGAAATATGTTTATTAAGAAAACTAAAACAAAACACGAAAATACGACTGTACCCAATGAATATTAAGATGTGTTATAAAACCGCTTTATAGAGAAATTTTTTCTTTGTAGTGCCAAATGACGTCAAATGTATTATATAATATTGATACATACGCAGCTTTCCGTGCCTTTTAGCTGGCTTATCGCAGTGGATTGTCTCCCTTGAAAATTACTCGAAAATCGATATCGAGTTCCCAGCTCTACCAGTTTTGATCAATAGATTATAGAGGGAAATTATTTGCATACGTAAATTTAAACATTTTATCATAATACTGGAATATTTTAGCATTTATGACATTATTCTTCAATTTATTCTCTTTCATTCAGTGTACAAATATTTATTCTAACTTAACATCTTCTTGCTTCCAATTTGATTTTAAAAGTATCACCTACTGTTACATTGAACATAGCGTAAAAATCTGTAAAATTTACCATTTTCAAAAGTTTAAGGGCTAGAAAATCATATTTTCCAAGAATTGCAAATATTTTAGCAGTTATGTCTGTTTTATTGATTGAATGAACATTATCATGGTGTTTTTTTATAATTTTAAAAAATTAAATGCTTCTTGCTTCGATTTTAAGTAAAAAAATTTAAGTCCAAACAAAATCTCGATTTTCTTCATTAAATTATCGTCTGTTGTGTTGTTGTTGTTGTTGTTGTAACTACCAAGGTGTTAATTTGCATATTTGTATTGATTAAGGCAATTTAATTTCTTTTAATATGTGATAATTATGGTATGAGTAGATGATATTAAACACGTGTTATCATTTGATCTTTTAGAATAATTGCTTTAATTAAAAGTGATTAAAAATTGTGAAAAATATTTATTGTCTGTGTACTTTTAAAAGATCCTTCTCATCTAACAACTGTGAATAATACTAGCATTATCGCTTTTATTATTTTTAATGGCTAACAATTTACACTCAAACTGTACAGTTAGAGTAAACAATAAATGTCTTTTATTGTTGCTATCATTTATGATTAATCGAAATGGAAAGGTACAATACATCTATAATTATATAATTGATTTAACTCACAGTAGAATGTATACGTACGCATATGTATATAAAATCATTGGAATTAGTACGTACAATTATGTCATATTCGAAGTCACTGCGTGTCCGTGTCGAGCAAAATTGGTAAAACTCAAAAATCATCTACAACAGTTATAATATTTGAAAATTAATGCATCCCAATTTCATTCAAAAATCATAGAATGATCATGATTATAGTGCCAAAACCTGCTTTATAATTAAACTATAAGTGTTGCATACATTCAGTAGGGATTATTATATCATTTTCGACAGGAAGTGTTTATTGCTTTATAGCCTTCTATTGATATAGTGGTTGTTTATCTGGTTGCCTGCGTCTAGAAATACTGCAACTTAACACGTTGATAACATCAGTAGAAAATAGGGTTTTGTCACAAATCATATGCCTTTATCTTGGCAGTGGACGAAGAGATTTCTGACTTCAGTAGGGGTTAATAAATATATATATAATACCGACAAAAATAGATGAAATAACAACTGATACGAAACAATATTTATCTGTCTTTTTTCAGGGCAACAAATATCTTATAATTAAACCTACTAGATATTTGGAATCTGATGAAATTAAGAAAAGAAGTTTTCCGCATTAGACAATTAGAGTTTTCAGCGTGATTGAACCATTTATTTAACAATGATTGAGACTAAGCGTAGACTATTTCCGCATAAGATCCTTTACATATACATTACAGACACTTGAAAGATTTTATGTATAATTTGGACTGACTACCCGCCTTCGATCTAAACCCAAGTTGATAAAACTTATTCAACAGACTATAAATAAATAAGGTGTCAGAATCAATTGTATACATCAATAGGATTAATTTCATCTGGATTATGTTTGGTTGACATACTTTGCTGGTCAACTTCAGTAGGATGTTCCCTTGTCTGGTTGTGTTAAATTAATGTTTGCATATTATGTGGCAATATTTATAAATTGGTGTACAATTACAATGTGACACATCTGACCAATATATACAGTATTATTTTTTAAGTATGTCCCCAGTTCAGATCGTGATCGTTCATAAAAATGTTTCAGTGATGTATGCTTTACATATTATTAAAATCAGTAAACATTCCATCATGGATGGTATGTGTAGCTGTTAGAATGTTGATCATTTAAGACATTCATTTTGTATTTTATTTATATTTGTACTTCACAATAACATATTTCAAGAATGTAGAAATGCTGTTATGTATGTTAAAAAGAAATGATATCAAATTCAATTTATTATAGCATACTTTGCTTTCTGATAAAGAATAATATGTTTTGTATGAACTTATCATTTATTTACTACATATGGCATATGAATATATACGTATATATATCTATATCTATATATTTATATATTATCACGGGCATATTAACGTCCGTGATATTATTACGTTATAATTATTATTATTACGGACCTATAAACCATAAAGGTCCGTGTTATTATGTATTGACCAAATATATCAATAAAATGAAAACAATACATTATGTTCCTTTTTTGTTTACGCATTTAACAGTATAATAAGCAGTATAGACGGGTTCTACAAAATCGATCGATTGTTTACAACACCTCCTATATTGATTATTGACACATTTTGACAGATATGATTTTCGCGTGGAAATGATTAAGTTGCTACATGAACGCAACAGAACAAAATGAAACAAGGACGACACCAACGTAAACCCGAAAAATCATAGACAACAAAACACAATACAAATGGGCTGGTCGATAGTTTTAAGATACTCCATGGAACACATCCTGTTGGTTCCAGAGCAAAGTTAATGCCTACAAAGTCTCGAACATAATCCCTTAAGGCATTATCATCCGTCATATCCTGCCATATCAAGTACGATTTACAGATATAACTTCATTTAGTCTCAAAACTTTAGTGTCCGGCGTGCAGTAAATCAGGTGTGAAAAAAAGTATTGATTTACTTAAAATCTTATCTGCAGTTGTCCTCATTATGTCAGGATTATAACCCTTCCTTATGAACTTATTAATTAGTTTCGCAAATAACTGATCAACGTATCAACTGTTATGAATGTTGCGGTTTATATAACAGATCTCCATAAACATTGGGTTTAGTAATTTCTTTCCCGTACATAGATTGTCCACTAGTGTCATATTTTAAAATAATATCGGGATATTTATGGCCAAACTTACGAAACGTCTTACATAAATTATGATAACGATAGCGGTGTTTTAGAAGTTTACCTGTAAGTATAAATTTACGCTTATTAAAGTCCTCTAGATTATTATTTGCTTTCTTATAAGTTTTAATTTTAAAAGTAAAATTTTGTAGAGCGCTAGGCTATCACCCGGCAGACAACAACTTCCATTTCCTGATAATTGTATATTGCTGGTTGATAAAATTTATACTAACATGACACCTTTCTCCAGCGCACAGCTACGAAGAAAAGTTAAACCGGTTAAACCGGTTAAACCGGTTAAACCGCTATATTTCACGTTACAGAATTTAAGTGGAGCATTCGATAGCATAACTTAAGACATATCACTTCATTAACTCCCTTTGGCGGCACCCAAGACCATTCCTGTCACAAACTGTTCGAATTATTGCGAAACTTGTTTGTCGTCGAAAAGAAATTGGGCTGATACTATAAACATGCACATTTTGTATATGGTTGTTCCTGAAAATAGTAATCGATTGCTAATGTTAGATTAGAGACACATTGTATGGTTTACAGAAATTACATTGTACACTTATTTTGAGACACTCTTTGACGTTTATCTATTTTCTAATGTTATATGTCTAAAACATTGCATACAAATCAATAAAACAATGTTGGTTTATTTTGTCTTATGACTACCTTTCACAATGTACCAAAATACTTTGAGAACACCCCCAATTTTACTCTGTAATCCGAAGTCCATCTCCACATCCAAGTCCGCGCTCAAATGTCTATTACTGACTTTCTTGCCTTGTTCCGTGATGTATTCCAGCCATTAAAATGGTCCCCCCCTTGTTGTCCCACTAAATTCTCCTTAGTTGTTTTATGGCTGGACAGACCATTCCTTGCGCCCATATTCCCATACGTGTTTACCCTAGCACCTCCTCAGTGACAAATGTTATTTTCCCTGGGTCTGTGTGGAGAGGCATTGTCTTGGGAACGTGGCGTTCCTTGTAACATTAAAAACACAGTTCCTAATTGTCACTTTCAGATATTTGGCACCCGATCGCACCTCCCGACGACAGATGGAATGTTCATGGACTCACGGTGAATTTCAATTACAAAAAAAGTCAAAACTAAGAATACAAAAGAAATAAATTAAAGACAGATAGAAATAAGAGACAACATTACAAATATTCAACAAAAGACTCGAACCCAGTAGAGTAATAGTAGTAACCGAAAAAAGATCACGAATGTTATTTTATCGTATTTCTTCAGGCGGACGATGCCATCTTTACAAAGACGAATCGGTCTATTCCGAACTACCATCGGGGTTAAAACACTATGTTATAAATGAACAGGCAACGCCAACGCTGTAGAAATATTATGAAACGTCAGAATGTATCCGAAAGCAAACATGAAAATTACACATATATTCACGGAAATGACCAAATGATTCTGAATATCATTTATAATTAACGACATAAACAACATTTGGTTCGGTGGACTTAATGAATCGTCAAATCTTTATAATCGGTGTTATTGCTGTTTCTACTACTACTGCTGCTGTAACTACTGCTACTGCTACTGTCGCAGCTACTGTTGTTCCTCATACTGATAGAATTGCTGTTCTTGCTAATACTGTCGTTGCTGCTTGTAACGGCTCGTACTGCTGATTCTGTGCTTACTGTTGATAGTATGACTACTGCTGTTACTGTAACTAATTGTGTTGCTGTCGCTAATGCTGTTACTGCTACTACTGCTGTTATTGCTACTTCTATTGTTACTGTTAATACTGCTGTTTCTGCCGCTACTACTGTTGCTGGTACTACTGCTGTTGCTGCTAAAACTGTTGTTACTACTACTATTGTGTTGCTACTGCTACTACTATTGCTACTACTACTGCTATTGCTACAGCTACTCCTGCTGCTGTTGCTGCATCTACTACTACTGTTACTACTACTACTACTGGTACTACTAATACTACTGTTGCTACTTCTGCAGATGTTTCTACTACCACTACTGCTTTCACTCCTACTAGTGTTTGACTGCTACGTCTGCTATTACTGCTACTATTGTTGTTACTACAACCGATGCCAACTTTACACGGTGATTAATTACAACATATACTAAAACTGTGGACCAATGTTTTTTTAGCAATATTTTATAATACTTGTACAAAATATTGAACACTTATTTCGCAAAAAGCACTTTTAATGACTATCTAAATTATAATGAATCGATAATTTGTGATTGTTGTGTTGTTCTTTGAAATGGGCCATCACGAGTGGCGTTCATTATTTCTGAGACTGAATTCCCGCTTACACAATAACTCTTTAATCCCAGACTGGATTATCACCTAGCATATGATATGATCGCGGAGTACTTAGAAACATAGAATAACCCTGCATACTTTATAAAGACCGAAAGTTAAGAAACAGGCGCTAAACTCAAAATACTGAAAAAAAACTTAAAATGCAATTAGTGATTTAAAACTTACAGTGCCTCTCGGGAAAAGATTTTGTCAGATGCAATTAAATATTGTTTGATCTTTCACCAAAATATTTATAATAGAAATATCCTTTATATGTTTCAAGCATTTAAGGGGTTTACGGTAATACATCAGTAGATTATCTCCATATATTTCAGTTTTAAGCAGTGAGTATAACACATGTTATGTTCATTGTTTAGCGAAGTTAATTTGTCAAGCTTAATTGATCATGAATAAATGTGATGCGGAGGTCTTCAGAATCTTCCCGAGACTCATTTTATATTAATTGGTGCGCTTAAAGTTTGAGATGTTGTGACTAGATAGGAGAGTGTTGATTAGTATAAGTCATTAAGGTCGGAATAGATGCCAACATGTTTAAAATCTTCTTTGAATTATGCATTCAGCTGTCATTCAATTTTGTTTCCATCCTAATAACATCCTAAAATCCGAGAATTTCATTGGCCGATTTTGATTACAAATTCTAGGCGTTCTGCAATAGACTGATCTATATAATAATGCTGGTCGACTTGTAACAACGGACACGTTCTTTATTAACTTAATACAGAACAAACTGTTACAAACTTAATATAAAACATGTCAGTTTTTCGACTAACAGAGTTTGTAATTTTATTAAGTGTTACTGTGTTTTCTGTTAATGGTGATTATTACGAAGTGAGCAGCATTGCGTCCCAAAATCCTTCCACCACAAATTTAATGTTTTCATCTTCAGATGTGGAAAATGTGCTCCAGTGTGCAAGGAAATGTTTAAGTGAAGGATGTTCGTCGTTTGCTTATGATGAACCGGGTATGATGTTCTTCTTATTGCTGTTGTTGTTGCTGATTTTACTGATGATGTTGTTGCTGCTGTTCTTGATGTTATTATTGATGTCACAAGTATTGTTGTTGATGTAATTGTTGTTGTAATCGTTGTGATTGATACAGCTGTTGTTCTTTCCGCTGCTACTGTTGAATGCTTCAGGCATTACGGGAAGTTGTAAAATTTTCAACTCATTTGATAATAAACGTACTTTGAAACTGCATAGATCAACACCTCTACAAAACCTTTTAGTTGTTCTCCCGTTTTAAATATGTAAATATTAATAGTAAAAATTAACCACTGTCGACATTGGCTTTAGTGAGAAGGCTTTATCATTTGCTCATACTTCTCCTACCCCGTTTAGCTGAATGCATACAGAAACGCCGTCTTGATAATTATTTAAAAACAAAGTAGATACTTGCAATGTAATACTTATGTATTGAAATAAATATACTTTACAAAATACACTGTATATACACCCTTTCAATTATACCGTAAATAGAATTATCTGCCCTTCGATGACGTCATTAGAGGATAAACAATTACTATAACGGTAATATTCAGAGCGCGAAATGGCGACGTAACCAATTTTTCGGCGATGGAATGAAAGATAAGGTATGTTACAGATGTAATTTGTTTTAGGATGTATTTTGAGATATATAAAAAAACTTATACCTAATGGATTTTGCGAAATTGCTTTAGTTGGATGCTTAATATTTGTTTGTCACATAATTTTGCGACATACTGGGAATTTTTATTTCACAAACTCAGTCGGTAATATGGACTTGGAAGACCGTATTTTGATGTTAATGTGAAATCGTACGCATATCTGAAGAAGAACCATAAATATGTTTCGTCATTTCAGTCATGGACCGTCATATGAAAGAACATGGATAGAGCCAAAGACCTAAATACCACAGATGCGCTACGCCAGATATGGCGCATCGATACAATGTTATCAGCAGACGCACTGTCTAAAACAATATATTTATGCAAAAATAAAATATGAAACTCACTGTCTGTTTGATTATTCCTACTCACATTAAATATAGATTGTTTATAGTCACTTTTAAAAGAATCTCTTCGGAAAACGGGACATAGCGCTATAATCCATAAATTATTTTTAGACGTCTTTCGTGGCTGGCTGGTCATTTAGTTTCAATGTTTAAACCATTTCTGTGTTCTCGTATGAATTGATAATTGACAGTTATTAATTGCTTTTCTTGTATTTTAATTAATTTGATTGGTGGATGCCTATTGTTTTGCAATTCATAAACCACGCCCTCGGCAGATCAGTTCTACTGGTCACTACTGTAATTGAAAATTGCCCTAGGTGTCAGCTGTAAAAACACAAGAGTCATAAAACCCCAGGAGGTCTTTATTATATGTGTTAATTCATATTGCTATTTCCTGTTTTATAGAATTAGTGCCTTTGATAATTGAAATGATTAGGTCATATTAGTCTGTGATCTCAATTTGTAATAAACACAATGAGATTACAACTGTCTGTCACCCAAAAATATTTATACTTCAAAGATTTAGCCAGCCTCTTCCGACATTTTTGAATGCTAATTCATGTTCAGAATTAAATTGATGCCAAAACCCTTGTCTCACACAGACAATAAATTTAAGACATTGATCTGACCTACTTAATTTATATTATGCACACGCTTGTGCTGGGTAAAATAGACGACTTGTGTGTACACAAAACATGACATGCTGGCGTGATCTACATCATTTGTTTAGTTGATCTTTACACATTTACATGATTATGTAAGCCTTGATTGTTCTTCACAGCAGGCTTTTTAAAATATTTAATTGACATGAAAGTGTATTAAGTACAATTAGACTTCGATGAAAATATCAAAAAATGAAGCGGAAAATTACCGACTTGTTTTGAAAAAGTTATGAAGCATTAATGCTCTGAAAATTTCTTTAACTGGGATTGTTTGATCCCCGTTTATGGAATAACTTTTAATATTAACCACATATTTTTTGAGGATTTGTCATTTTAAACGATTGCTTTTTGCATTGGGGTAAGTTAAATATATGGTACTTGTTGTGAAAATTAGAGAATTTATAGGAAACTAACCGCGAGTATGTGAAAAAATTACGCTCCACGTGTGCAGCGTTAATTCGTTACCTATGAGTTTTTGAATGCTGTCAATGCAAAAACTTTAATATATTGTAACCTAATACTTTCTGTATAGCTCTACTTTAACAAATAAAATGTCCGGTTTTTACGAAAACATTTATAAATTTGCGCAACGCATAAACTTTTGTTGATGTGCAGCGTAAGTAAGCAGCACTGGCCGTTTTGGAAATATTTTTATCCTCGCATTACGTCACGTCCGGTAGGGGACGCAACTCTTAGGCGACTTTAATCGATTAATTGAAAGGGTGTATAACATACATGTATATGTAGTTAATGTGATACAATGCATATTGCAGAATTTAAAGAGTGCTACAATAATCAAGCTGCCCAATACGCCGGAAGTCAGTCCAAGACAGCGTCTGGTGAAACATGTCAACGCTGGGATTCGCAATCACCCCACACACATGATTATATCAATCCGGACAAATATCCTGACCAGACTTTAGCAGATGCCGCAAACTACTGTCGTGATCCCGCTATATTAAATTCCCCATTTTGTCTCACAACTAATCCGGACTTAGAATGGGACTTTTGTGACATCGCATATTGTGGCGCAGGTAAGTATGCCTTTTTGATATTGTACAACCGCAGACGACGACGACGAAGGTGTTAATGATGGTAGTGTTGGTGATGGAAAAGGCAAGGTAACTATTGGTAGTGGTTGTGATGATGATGATTACAATGTTAATGTTGTTGGTGATAATGATGATGTTAGTGTTCGTATTTCTGATGATGGCATTGTTGTTGCTAATGATGATTTCAGTGTTGTTGTTGATGGTAATGATGATAGTAGTGTAAGCGTTTATGATGTTGCCGGTTTTTCTACGATTGTTATGACACTATTAGCCTGGACGGAGATTGAAAATGAAGATCATTTATTGGCGTTTACGTGTTCGTGTGTCTCAAATTGCTCTGTCCTCAGAAATCCTGACCATTTAAGAATTTAAAAATTAAAACTTGCGTCTAATCAAAGTTTTATCAATGTGAAGCATATTTATGAAACTTATATTCACATAAACAGAATTGAAAATACACACACAAGGTCCCGGAATTCTATCCATTACTTAGCAATCAATACTCACCATTCACTGATCTGCATTCAACAGTCTTGCTTCATCACTCAGCATTCACCGCTCGGTATTCATCACTCATCCTTCACCACTCAGTACTCGTCACTAAGTGTTCACCGCTAACCAATCACCACCCAGCACCCACCACTCAGCACTCATCAAAACATAACAATTTCATCCAGATATAGCTGACAAAACAATCACAACTGGATATAACTGACAAAACAATACCATTTCGATATAACTGACACAATAATAACACCTGGATATAACTGACAAAACATTAACAGCTGGAAAGAACTGACAAAACAATAACATATTGGTATAACTGACAAAACAATTACATCTGGATATTACTGACAAAATAATTACATCTGGATATTACTGACAAAACAATAGCATATGGGTAAAACATTTACATCTAGGTATAACGGACATAACAATTACATCCGGATATAACCGACAAAACAGTTACATCTGTATAACTGACATAACAATACCATCAAAACAATTACATCTGGATATAGTTGACGTAACAATACCATCAAAACAAGTACATCTGGATATAGTTGACGTAACAATACCATCAAAACAAGTACATCTGGATATAGTTGGCATAAAGGTCATGTTTTTGCACACATTAAATGATGTGCGATTTAAGTTTTGTAATCAGATTATTTCATTCATTTCTGATTTCACAATATTTTAAGAAAAAATTTAAAATTCATATTTGAACAAGTTGTAAACATTAACATGTTTAGTTTTATCGTCGCTCATGAAATACGCTTTGTAAATGCAAAACCCTAATAGCGTTTGAACGGAGTTAAAATATAAGTACTCTGGGTGTACTAGTTTATTTCCTATGACAATAGTTCGTAGATAATGTTTACGTTGCATATGGTACAATTAGGTGAATCAACTATTTTCCATCGAAAAACGTAGTTCTTTACAGGGAAAAGTTCTATGAAGTAGTTCGTATTTAAATTAGTTTAGTCTATTATTATGTAAACAATGCATGAATTTGTATAAAGACAACCAATTGAGTTTCTCTCTAAAATGCATGCTCAAGTACATGTGTGTGTACTGTTTGGCACAGTTCATGTTTACCGTAAACTTATAAATACATTTATTGGTTGACTCTTGTATTGTTTTATTGAAAATATGGATATGTGGTTTTGTTCTAACTAGTGTGTGGAGTGATTGTTCTGTTTTAAGTATACGGAACCATGTTTTGGGAATGCATTTTTTCAAAAGATTTATTTCAGCGATCCAATTTGATTTGTTGCGAAGTTTATTGAGAATATGTTCTTCACACAGTACACCGATGGTGTCTATTATATCATTCATAAAAATAATATTCGACTTAATCAAATTGTGGAAAACACAGATTTACCTTCGTTTTTGATAAATCTACTGCCCCCAAATTATTTCTTTTCTTATCTCTATGTAAGAAATGGAATTTGTATTTTTTGTTTATTTTTCGTGGTTATCCATAATTCGAGTATGATTTTGTGAAAGTCGGATAATTACGATGTGTCTATTTTTTTTAGGTTGACTATATTTGACTTAAAAACAAGAAGGACTAGTCCATATTGGTTATAGAAGTATGTTGGTATTAGTTTCCAATTTGCTATATTAGTGTCTGTGAGTGATTTAATCCATTTTATTTTTAAAGATATAATAAACGATTCCAGATCGATCATATCGATGCCACCATCGAGTTTGTTACTTTTGAGTGTTAACCTCCTTATATTTTTTTCCCGATTGTTCCAAAGGAATTCGTATATAAGTGCGGTAAATGCTTGCCCTATAGTTTTCGGTACAAAAAAGGAATGAAAGGCGTAAGTAAATTTTAGAATAAGTGGGGTTTTGATTATAGGAATTTTTCTGTACATTGTCAATTTTCTTTTTGACCATTTGTTTATAACGGATTTACAAGTTTCCAATTTGCTTTGCCAGTTTAATTCTTCGCATTCTTTTTTGTCATGTCCAAAATATATTCCAAGGGCTTTTATTGGTTTAATGGCTATTTCATATGTCCGACTTTTTTGTGACTGATTGTTTGTTACCAATCCACATTGCTTCTGTTTTGTTTTTATTTAATTTAAGCCCAGAATGTGATCCGAAAATTTCAATTATTTCCAAAGCATTTAGTATGTCTGTTTTTGATTGAAGAAATAGTGTGGTATCGTCTGCTAGTTGTGAAATACTTATATCTTTACAACCAGTTTCGTTTTTTACTGATATACTATGTACGTCAGTGGAGTTTTGAATACTAAGAGCCATAACTTCCGCAACCATTATGAAAAGGAGAGCAGATATAGGACATCTTTGTCTCACACCACGTTCCAGTTTAAATGGTTTTGATATCCAATCATTGTTTAATATATTTGTTTGAGAGTTACAATAGAGAGTTTTAATCCATTGAATAAATTCATTTTTAAATCCAAAGAATTTCAATATTTGAAATAAAAATGAATGTTCCACAGTATCCACAGCTTTGCGAAAATTTAGAAAAAGTATTGCGACATCGATTTGTAAGCGATCTGCGTAATCTATAATATCTTGTATATGCCTTAAGTTATATCCGATGACTCTTTTTATATGTAACCTTGCTGATTTGAGTTTATTATATTATGAATAACTTTTTGAAGTCTGTTTGTTGGGATTTTTGTGGCAATTTTATAGTCGACATTTAGCAGTGTGGTGGGTCTCCAAGTTTCTAAGTTGAGATTTTAGAAAACCTTCGTTTAAAACATCAGTTAATAAGTTCAAATTATATTCCAAAATGTTTGATAGAATTCTGCTGTAAGACCATCTAGACCTGGACTTTTTTTAGATTTTATGGTTTTGATTGCTAACTCGCATTCATCGATTGTAAATGGAGCATAACTTTGCCTCTGTTGATGTAAGTTTTTGTTAAGTTTTGTCTGTGTAAGGTAGTCAACTTCCTGTTTTAAAATATCTTCAATTTTGCAGTACACTTTTCCATTTCTGTTAATTTTACCTAATAATTTTCTTGTTTGCATTGACTGCTCCATACTTAAGAAATATGTTGTGTTCCTTTCTTGATCGGATCTGTGCACCTTTAGCTTTCATCTCATGCAGTGAGTTTAGTTAAGTTTCAATTGTTTCAACAGCGTTTAAGTTTTCTGTGTTATTTTCTTTTATATATACTAGTTTTTGTTCTAATGATTCAATTTGGCAGTATGCTTCTTTTCTTTTTTGTTTAGCGTACATAATTGTTTTTTCTTTGATTTCGATTTGTGATGATTCCCATTTAGTTTGCTTTGAAGTGTTACACGTTTATATCCTTGTTTTAATTACATCAGTAATTAAATTAATGTAGCTGGGATCTTTTAAGTATGAGTTGTTTAATTTCCAAAATCCAGGGCCTCTTTTGTGTGGTTTTCGTAATTTCAATGAAATTACTTGATGATCTGTATATTTTATACACGCTGGACGTATATTCGTAGTGTAAACGAGAGGTATTAAGTTTTAGTCTATCAGCCATATATCTATTCGACTTCTCCACGTGAATAGAAGTTTGTTTTCATTCTTTATCTTCCATATGTCGCTGAGTTTAAAGTGTTTTATCAATTTGGACAGATTTTTAACTTTTTTGATTTTAGTTTTTTTACATGTTTGGCTATTGGTACTGGTTTTATGTTTATTTACTCCGTCTTTCACATCAAGGGTGTCATTTATGTCGCCCCCTAACAGAATCACCCCTTGTGCGTCATGTTCAATAATTGTTTGTAACATGTTGAAGTAGGAGTTTTTATTTCTGTAATCATTGTTCGGGTAGATATTAACTAATAAGTAGGTATTATTTTCAATGATAATGTTTATTAAAATATAGCGACCATTAGTACCTAGTTTGAAGCTAATAGTATCGTATGATAATGTTTTGTTTACCAAAACAGAACAACCTCTGCTTTATTTTTTCCGTAGGCATTATATATATGATATTCATGGAATTCAACATCTAACATCGGGGACATGTCAGGAGTAAAATGTGATTCTTGAATGAAAACGATGTCTGCTTTTTGCACAGAGATGTACTGTTTGAAGTGTGCTATTTTTCTATCATCTTTAAAGAGGGAGCTGCCGTTTTGATTTTTATCGCATCATCACATTTATTGATCTTATTTGTTCAATCCGTGGGTATAATAAAATAAGTAAAAATATTATGCAAGGTATTTACGATATATTTGTTGAACAATTCAGCAAGATCAGACTAATATTGACCGAAATATGGTCATATGTATACCTGCACACTAACAATGCATACTAACTAAGTGGTGAGTCTTTTGTCAAATTTCATTGAGTTTTGAGTGTGCATCTGAGATGTGAGGTAAATAATTGATAATAACCATTGTACTTAGCACTCGGTCCTAAATACTCACACAATCTACAATCTAAGAATCAGAATTTCTGAAAGGAGTGCATTGACAAAAATCCACCGCACTCTGTTAGCATTGTAATAAATAACTCACTTTAATCTCAAAATTCCCAGCATCGTGTGCTGGAGTCGAATCACCGTATTAACGATTGTGTTTGTGGTAGCCGTTACGTTTGACCGGCACTTTCTCAGTCGTACGGGGATGGTGTCTTCTTGTACCTCGTCAAGTTCTTTCACACTCTGATATCAAGCCCAGGCATGTTAATCTGAAAGGGGCCACATCATTACAATGCCGATCGTTGGCAGTACAAACTACTAGGGAGCTACCAGTACCCACAAATGACACACAAATGACACACAAATACAGTGTATATTAAACCCTCGTGGTCTGCAACGTCTGTTTTGCTTCTGCAGACTGTCAAATTTAGTTAGAATTTGGAACTTCAAATCGACGTATCATATTTATTTATTTGTGGAATTTCAAAAATGAAGTGCTGTCTATGGGACTTACTTAGTTCAATTCATCGTTGACCTACATGTACAGCTTTCAATTTCAAACGCTACGAAGATGGCCGTGTTGGTATTGCTTTCTACCAGGGTTTGAAACAACGAACGCACTCTGTATATAGAAGTACAACTAAGCAAGGGTACGCTCTCCAAATGTTTCATTATACATCCGAGGTTATATACATAAATATGTTACAAATTACTATATACTGGTCATATTGAATTTTGAGAACTTTGACTACATTTGTCAAATTCGTGATATTTTGACTGGTTTACAACGATGTTTTTTCGTCTGTTCAATTCATTTGAATCATATTATGTTATGGTTTACGTCAACCCAATTCAACAGAAGATTTATCCGGTAGCTTTTTATAAATTGTGTGAAATGTATATAAGTATATTATTGTGTATTATTAAATACGTTGAACATTTCAGAACTTGATTTTACTCATGAGAGATGTTACAAAGACACACTTACATCTAGCGATTATGTTGGGACTTGGAACAAAACGAGAACTGGAAAAGTTTGTCAGAGATGGGACGCTCAGGATCCTCATGTACATAGCTACACTTCCGCCACAGCATTTCCTGACGACACAGTATCTGCCGCAGAAAACTACTGCAGGGATCCAAGTGGCTTAGGATATACATGGTGTTATACAATGGAAACGGGAACCAAATGGGAAGCATGTGACGTCACTTCCTGTACAAAATGTGAGCAAATCAGATAGTGATTGATTCGTTGCCTTAACGTTTTACTAAATTAATCAATTATTATGTTACCTATTATCAAAATAGTTGACGAGTGATAATCAAAGTGTATAGATATGTTTAGAACATGTTGTACCTTTCCAACTTGGGAAACCATTGGTACAAAATATATAAGAATACAATATTAAGTTTGTGGATGGGATCTTCAAATATATGAACAAATATAATTGATATATGAACTATTGATAACGTAGTTTCATCACATAGTTACATGTCAAAAAGAAGATTTTTAGATGGTTTTGCTGGCAAAATTAAATCAAATGCATGATGAGGTACAACAGGAAAGGCCACACAGAAAGGACAGAGCCATTCCAAAACCACAAGAAGACATGAAATATACATGTAAACGATTACTAGACTTCATCACATTTATATGTGATAATTTTGAGTGTATCTATAGGGTTTGTAAAACTGAAATTGTGATGTGAATCAGGCGGCCTGTCCCAAATAATTGATAACGGTTCATTCATTCGGCCTTCCATAAGTACTGGTTGATTAAAAACCCAATTGGCTTGCCGAAAATAATTGATAAATTTCAAATCGGTTTTATTTGAGGCAGGCCTAGTTGATTTTTTTAGTTGTTCGGTCTTTATAAATTGGGGAAACATAAAACTTGCACTGATACTATCTTCGTTATAATTGCAATCAATTATACATCATATTCAATTTTCTGTTATCAGATAAGTTGGAGAACAGGTGTTTTACCACAGACACAACTAATCAGTACACTGGATCTTGGGATTTAACCACCGATTTGATAAAATGTCAACCATGGGCCTCACAGTCTCCACATCAGCATAATTATACAGCCGATGATTTTCCGGACGCCGATCTTACTGATGCTGCCAACTTCTGCAGGTCAAAGTATAGCGGCTGGGGCCTGTGGTGCCTCACGATGCACCCAGGTGTTAGATGGCAATACTGTGGTATATATAAATGTAATCAACTTAATAGATTGTTCATCAAATTCAACATTACTCATTCCCATTTGCAACTTCCCAGCTATTCATTTCAGTTGTGTACATCAGTCAATTGATCAAACCAGTGTGTCCGTGTTACCAACCAGTACTCATCTGTTCTTCCGGTAGCAGCTGATAATTTCATGATTCAAAGGTGGAAGACCAGTGGTTTTAAACGTGTCATCTTCATTCAAAATATCACGGAGTACATACGTCTTACCTGACGTTCGAACCTACGACCACTTGATTGACAATCGAGTTCTCTAACGATTCGACTTAAGTGTACTGATTTCGCGAAATTGAGGATTGTAGATATCACTTTTTGATACAATTACAGGCCCACAAGACTACGTGACTTGTTATGACAGTCCGACTGTTCGATCATACATGGGTACATGGAACAAGACAGAATCTGGAAAGGTGTGTCAAAGATGGGACAGTCAGCTGCCTCATTATCACAGCCTTACAGCAGACATGTTTGAAGAAGACACGCTTACAGATGCTGAAAACTTCTGCAGAGATCCTACTGGATCCGGAAAGCTGTGGTGTTACACAATCGACCCTGAGATCCCAAAAGAGAATTGTGGGATAGAAAAATGCTTTCTAGGTAATGTTCTATCACTGTACATAATGACATATTGTGTACAAGACGAATCCATTGCGTTGATATCGTTGCTATTCATTGTTAGAAACGGACCATCTCTTGTAAATATAACTTTGTATGGATAACAAATACATGGACATACATAGTAAGACTATTGCAACATAAATAAACAGAGTACTTTACAAATTCATTTTATGTAGATTTATTATTAGCGCTTGTGGTCGAGCGGACACGGGCACCATTCGGGAAACAGTATTTTCGTTTAGTAAACACCTTATTATAAGTTACAACAGATATGAATGTTCCAAACTTTATATAACTTATCTCCATAAATTTGGTTCAGTAATTCTGGTCTCTTATATAGATTTGAAACTAGTTCCGTATTTCAAAATTATAGAGGGATATCTACAGGAATATTTACGATACGTCTTATATAATTTATGATAACGTTAACCTTGTTTAAGGATTTTACCTATAAGAAGAAGATTACGCTTATTAAATTAATAAGCTTTGTTACTATAAGCTTTTAGAAGTTGAGATATGTAAATGGTGATGACGGAATATTGCCGTCTATTTGTAAACATTTATAATATCGAATTTTTAATCATCTCGTCTATCGGATTCTTGTAGTAATAATGCAATTATCTAAGTCAAGAAACGAAACGTGTGTGTCAAATGTGTCATCATAACTGGAAAATATTCATTATTAATATTGAAAAACATCCCCTAAATAACGAGTTATTTGGCAGTAACGTGAACAATTAACTTAATCCCCCTTAGTATAGTTGTACATTTGTTTCATTTTCTCAATATGTCATTCTTATATTTTGTTTCTATTTGTTTGTATTTTGTAATTAGATTATGTCTTTTCCGGTTGCCTTTACTTAAGGTTATTTATTGACGATTTACGGTTATTTCGCATTCTTATGTAGATAATTTAGTAAATGACAGCAAGGTCAGAATAAGGCTTCTTGTTTCTTCGTAGTGGATTACATATGTACAATTTCATTATACATGCATTGATTAATTGCTTTTAATGATTTGTTTCAGACTACTTAGTCAATGTATGTGTATAAAATGGGAATCAATTGTGAGGTTAGCTAGCTGTTAAATCGATTTAAACCCCCCACTTTCGTGATGTTTTCCAGCCATTAAAATTGTCCATCCTTGTTGTTCCACTAATTTCTCCTTAGTTGTTTTGTGGTCGGCCAGACCATTCCTTGCACCCCTGTTCCCATTCATAGTTACCCTAGAACCTCCTCAGTGCCTTATGTGTTGTAGAATATTGTTTTCTCTGGTGTCTGAGTGCGGGGAATTGTCTTGTGTATGTGACGTTCCCTGTAACAACTTATATTTTTTTTAATCGTTTATTTCAATATTCATCTTAAAAATCAATAGATCTTGGCCAAATTGATTTAAAAACATTTTCGGTATTAGTTTCCAATTAGCATCTTCATCTGTACTTAGGGATTTAACCCATTTCATTTTTAATGTTTTAATGTATGTAGTTAAGTCTGGCATTTCTATTCCTCCATCACTTCTGTTTGATATTAAGATTGATCTTTTAATTTTCTCTCTTTTGTTGCTCCATAAAAAATTATACAATTCAGAGTTAATTTTATTTATAATATTTGTTTGGGGTAATTATTGATTGCATCGAGTATGCAAGTTTTGGTAGGATTAGAGATTTTATGATTGTCAATTTACCAAAGAATGTTAAATATCTGTTGCTCCATCTATTAATTATATTGTTACATATTTCTAATTTTGAGTTCCAATTCAGATGTTCACATTCTTTAGAGTTAGTGCTTTAATATGTTCCTAGAGCTTTAACGCATTTGCTAAATGTAATATCATGAAAGGATGGTTGGTAATTAATTTTTGATTTCCCAATTAGGAGGCCTTCTGTTTTGTTCTTATTAAGTTTAAGGCCCGAAAATAGTCCAAAATGTTCAATTACTTCTAGTGCCTTTGGTATTTCTTGCACATTTTTAAGAAACAGTGTGGTATCATCCGCTAACTGAGTAATTTTTAAATGCCTAGAATTCTGCATATCTATATTTATACCAATTCCCTTAATGTCTTTGGATTTTCTAATTTTTGTGGATAGTATTTCAGCAACTGTTAGATATAACAAAGCAGATAGTGGACATCTTTGTCTGAGGCCTCGTGATACAGAGAACAACTTCGATTTCCAACCATTGTTCATAACTGAAGAACTTATTCTATTGTACAAAGTTTTTACCCAGTTAATGAACTCGTGTTTGAAGCCAAATTTGTGAAGAACATCAAACATAAATTTCTATTCAACCGTATCGAATGCTTTTTTTAAACAACTTAATCTTTCTTTTAGTATGTTCAGTTTTTCAAACAGAAGGAAATATACACTTATCACAGTTCATGGGTGTGACTTTCAGAGATATGTTACCCGATCATACCGGCCGACATCTGGTTAAATATTCTGTTTCAAATAGAAAAAAATGTGAAAAATATGAAAACAAAGCAAAAAATTAAAGACAATCAGAAATAAGAGACAACATCACAAATATTCAAAAAGTGTTTCCAGGAAGAGTTGAACTTTGTGGAATGTGGATTTAAAACCAGAAGAGTAATAATAGCAACCGAATAATAACCACGAATGTTATTTCATCTTTTTTTTCAGACAATGGCCATGGAGATGGAAAATGTCGTCTTTACAAAGATAGTTCACTCTATTCCGAACTACCAATGGGGTCGGAACACTATGTTATGAAACCCTAAGCAACGTCACCGCCGTAGAAAATATGTATAATTAACGTCAGAATGCATCTTAATACAAACATGAAAACTACACATTTGGAAAGGACCAAATGAATCCGAATGCATCTTAATACAAACATGAAAACTACACATTTGGAAAGGACCAAATGAATCCGAATGCATCTTAATACAAACATGAAAACAACACATTTGGAAATTACCAAATGAATCAGAATATAGTTTGAAGATAACGGCCAAATGAATACTGTATAGGACAAAAAAGGACATTCTGGTTCGGTGGACTTGATGATTCGTCAATTCTTTATAATCGTTGTGAAGTTATTGTTGTTACTACAAAGTACTGCTGCTGTTATTTCTACTACTGACGTTACAACAGCTACTATCGCGGCTACTGTTGTTTCTCATTCTGCTATAACTGTTGTTCTTGCTACTACTGCCGTAAGTGCTTGTTACAGCTATTAATTCTGATTATGTGACTACAGCCGATTCTAAAACTACTGCTGTTTCTGCGAATAATGTTGTTATTGTTACCACTGCTGTTATTGCCTCTACGGTTGATCTGCTACAACTGCTGTTACTACTACTACTTTTGTTGCTGCTACAACTGCTGTTACTTCTACTACTGTTGCTGCTGCTACTTCTGCTACTGTTATTGCCTCTACTGTTGTTCTGCTACAACTGTTGTTACTACTAGTACTGTTGTTGCTGCTACAGCTGCTGTTACTTCTACTACTGTTGTTGCTGATACAACTGCTGTTACTTATTCTACCGTTGTTGCTGCAACAAATACTGTTACTTCTACTACTGCTGTTGCTGCTACATCTGCTGTTACTTCTACTAATGTTGTTTCTGCTACAACTGCTGTTACTTCTACTAATGTTGTTGCTGCTGCAGCTGCTGTTACTTCTACTACTGTTGTTGCTGCTACAACTGATGTTGCTCCTACTACTGTTGTTGCTACAATAGCTGCTGTTACTTCTACTACTGCTGCTGCTGCTACAACTAATGTTGCTACTACTACTGTTGTTGCTGCTACAACTGATGTTACTACTACTACTGTTGTTGCTGCTACAACTGTTGTTACTTCTACTACTGTTGTTGCTGCTACAACTGCTTTGACGTCTACTACTGTTGTTGCTGCTACAACTGTTGTTACTTCTACTACTGTTGTTGCTGCTACAACTGATGTTACTTCTACTACTGTTGTTGCTGCTACAACTGCTGTTGCTACTTTTACTGCTGTTGCTTCTTTTACTGCTGTTGCTACACCTTATGCTGTTATTACTACTACTGTTGCTACAACAGCTGCAAATGCTGGTGTTACTGCTACTTCTACCAACTTTACACGTTAATTACAGCAGACAGTAAACTTTGAAAGAATTTGTTTTTAAGCACAATTTTACAATACTTTTACAATATATTGAAATTCTATTTTCTATGGATCACTTATATATATAACGTATATCTAAACTATAATAAAATGATAATTCTGAGATATGATGTGTTGTTCTTTGGAAGGGGCCATAACGAGTGGCGTTCATTTTTTCTGAGACTGAATTCCAGCTTACAAAAAGAGCTTTATTCCCAGACTGGATTATCAGCGAAAATATTGTTTTATTACTGTTTGTCTCCAACAAAATTGCGTCGAATATATGTGAGCGTTTATACACACATTTCCTTCAATCCGTGATAGGTTTGTCATATTTAGTTAGTAATTATCATATGCACTTCTATATGTAGTCATTCTTGTGAAAACATGCACATGTTTTTTATGCATTTCGGTTTGAATTTGGATGTTGAGTCTGCTTTTTCACTGCCCGTAATCAATGGCTCCTATTTTGTGGAAGTGAGTAGAAAACAAGAAAAAAGATGATCGACGCAATTTGAATGATAAAATTTGTTGTGTAAAAGTAAAAACAATGCCGACATGTTGCAATTGCTGGTCACTCCAAATCCAAAATGGATTTCGGTAAACTCATATAATACATGGTTTCGAATAGCACATTTCAATTCGACTTGCCTAGAAAGAAACATCGGGATCTGATATTTATTTTGGATGATACAAAGTATTCGGATACATAGAAGGTTGTCGAATAAACGAGGTTTGATGGTATTTGTTGATAGTGTAATACAGTGAAACCTCAATAATATGATCACTGTTTATGCTGAATCAAGTTGATCCTAGACGGTGTGATTATCAAATTAAAATATAGAAAAAAAAGATCCATGAAAGTACAAACTTATTAATGGGATGTTCATCATTTGGACGTGGTCTCACATGGGAAATGGACGTGGTCTCATAGGGAAATGGACGTGGTCTCACATGGGAAATGGACGTGGTCTCACATGGGAAATGGACGTGGTCTCACATGGGAAATGGACGTGGTCTCAAATGGGAAATGGAGGTGGTCTCACATGGGAAATGGACGTGGTCTCACATGGGAAATAGACGTGGTCTCACATGGGAAATTGACGTGGTCTCACTTGGAAAATGGACGAGGTCTCACATGGGAAGTGGACGTGGTCTCACATGGGAAATGGACGTGATCTCACATGGGAAATGGACGTGGTCTCACATGGGAAATGGACGTGGTCTCACATGGGAAATGGACGTGGTCTCACATGGGAAATGGACGTGGTCTTACATGGGAAATGGACGTGGTCTCACATGGGAAATGGACGTGGTCTCATAGGGAAATGGACGTGGTCTCACATGGGAAATGGACGTGGTCTCACATGGGAAATGGACGAGGTCTCACATGGGAAATGGACGTGGTCTCAAATGGGAAATGGAGGTGGTCTCACATGGGAAATGGACGTGGTCTCACATGGGAAATAGACGTGGTCTCACATGGGAAATTGACGTGGTCTCACATGGAAAATGGACGAGGTCTCACATGGGAAGTGGACGTGGTCTCACATGGGAAATGGACGTGATCTCACATGGGAAATGGACGTGGTCTCACATGGGAAATGGACGTGGTCTCACATGGGAAATGGACGTGGTCTTACATGGGAAATGGACGTGGTCTCACATGGGAAATGGACGTGGTCTCATAGGGAAATGGACGTGGTCTCACATGGGAAATGGACGTGGTCTCACATGGGAAATGGACGTGGTCTCACATGGGAAATGGACGTGGTCTCAAATGAGAAATGGAGGTGGTCTCAAATGGGAAATGGACGTGGTCTCACATGGGAAATAGACGTGGTCTCACATGGGAAATTGACGTGGTCTCACATGGAAAATGGACGAGGTCTCACATGGGAAGTGGACGTGGTCTCACATGGGAAATGGACGTGATCTCACATGGGAAATGGACGTGGTCTCACATGGGAAATGGACGTGGTCTCACATGGGAAATGGACGTGGTCTCACATGGGAAATGGACGTAGTCTCACATATAATATGGACGTGGTCTCACATGGGAAATGGACGTGGTCTCACATGGGAAATGGACGTGATCTCACATGTCTTTAGGATCAGCATCAATATCAAATATAGTTTCCTTCAAACTTCCAAATATTTGTAATGTAACTATTTTTACATAATGTGATAGATATGAACATATTGCAATACACTCTAGACATAGAATTTAGGTAAGTGCAGCTTCAACAGCAGTAGAAGTAGCAGCAGCAGTAGTAGCAGCAGCAGAAGTAGCAGCAGCAGTTGTAGCAGCACCAGTAGTAGATAGTGCAACATCAGCGGTAGCAGCAGTAGCAGCAACAGTCGATGAAGTAGTAATGGCAACATCAGCAGAAAAGGCATCAGCAGAAATGGCATCAGCAGAAATGGCATCAGCAGAAATTGCATCAGCAGAAATGGCATCAGCAGTATTAGCAGCACCATAAGTAGCAGCAGCAGCAGAAGTGGCAGCAATTGATGAAGCATCAGTAGCAGAAGAAAAATCAACAGCAGCAGCACATGTAGCCCCTTTTTATATCGCTTTCATATTCATCAATATTACATCATATCGTGGTAATGAACTGTTATACCTCAATTTCATTCTCAGAGCAAAACTCCCATTTACTCAAGAAGGGGACATTCTTACTCTCAACAACAGAAAATACTTTCCACCGGGTGATAGTTATTAATCGGGAAATGAGGGTTTCCCACATCGGGCTGTCACTCTGATTACAGAAAGAAGTTGGTAGGACTAAAGCAGCCGAGTTTAGCTGTAATAGATTGTTCCTGTTCCAACATCACCAATATTTACCTCCCTTGTTCTTAATAATCAGCCATTTTGATAGGCAAAGCCGATAAGCCCTTATATTATTTTCAAATATGTGACAATTGACAAAATACCAAGAGACTGTGCATGCGAGTACCACTTTTTCTTCAACTCTGCTGAACCAACTTCAGAACAACGGAGGTAAATATTGTAAATATGGGGACTATATATACCCATTGTAAAGAAGTCATATGCGTCGGTCAGATCGTTCCCACGCCAGTCTTGGAAAACATACCAGTACTAATTTGTTCTTCCACAAGCAACTGACAACTTCCTCATATGAATCAGGGGTGGAGGGCGACTGGCTTCGGGTGCATCATCTTCAGTCATAGTGTCACAGAGAAAGTATACCTCACACGGGTTTCGAATCTTTGTCCTCCAGCTGGGCAGTCGGGTATTACACCGACTGCGATAACCGGGCGGACTTCGGACATTATTTATCTCTATGAATGCAATTACAAAAGATTTATCCAGTAGCTTTTCAGAAATTCTATGAATTCTAATGGCGGGTAAACACTTTGACCAGAATATACTTGAAATTATTTTTTGAAAATATGGAACCTTGCAGTATTAACTAACGAGAAATGTTACGACGACACACTTACACCCAGCGATTATGTTGGGACTTGGAACCGAACGAGAACTGGAAAAACTTGTCAGAGATGGGACGCTCAGACTCCTCGTGCCCATAGCTACACTTCCGCCACAGTATTTCCTGACACAGTATCTGTCACAGAGAACTACTGCAGGGATCCTAGTGGATCGGGATATACAAGATGTTATACAGCCGAAAAGGGAACCAGATGGGTAGCATGTGACGTCTCTTCCTGTACAAAATGTGAGCAAATCAGATAGTGGTCGACTCGTTACTTAAACGTGTTACTTATTTAAGCAATTTTTCTGTTACCTATTATTAAAATAATTCACGAGTGATATTCGAAATTTATGGATATGTATAGAACAGTTTATACATTCATTGGCGATTACTCGCTTTCCGAATGTTAATCAAATATCAGTTTGAATCAATATTAGTGTCAACTGGTTTTCAATAACAAAACTTTTCCCCGGAGATGTAAACAGTTGGAATAATAAAGTATCTGGAATAATAAAGTATCAATTATAACTTGTTTCGAGATCGTTGGTCTCATATGGCTCTGTCCTCAGAAATGTAGTCCAGTTAAGAATTTCTTCTAATCAAAGTCTCATCAAGGTGTATTTTAGTTATGAACTCAATATTCTCATAAACATAATTGAAGGCTCGGAATTCTAGCCATTACTAAGCACTCACTACTTTTATATTTATCTATTTCCGGAGTATTACGAAATAAAGCTATGTTCGGCTTAGTTAGTTCAATTCCTCGTCGGTCTCACTGAATTGGAATTGTTCCAAACACTGCTATAAAGTTGTTTTGGCAAAGGCTTCTCGAGGCACTTTGTACATAGAAGTAGAACTAAGGAAGGTCAGCTCAACAAAGTTGCACATTACATCCGATGATATATTCACGGTACGGACCGAGGAATTCCGAAAATGAATGTATTCTGGTCATTTTGTATTTTGAGAACCTTGACTACATTATATCAAAGTCATCTTATAGGATGAGCGTGATGTTTTGACAGGTTAACATTGATTTTTTTACAGTTCAAATCATTTGAATCACATTTGCTACGGCTTACTTCAATCGAAATCAACAGAAGATTTATCCAATAGCTTTTCCGAATGTGTGAACTCGAATGACGGGTTAGCTCCTTGACCAGTATATTTCTAAAGTTTATTGTTTTACGTAAATAACGTTGATCCTTCCAGCATTTACTCACGAGAGATGTTACAAAGACACACTTACATCCAGCGATTATGTTGGGACTTGGAACAAAACGAGAACTGGAAAAGTTTGTCAGAGATGGGTCGCTCAGACTCCTCATGTACAAATGTTCACTTCCGCCACAACATTTCCTGACGACACAGTATCTGCCGCAGAGAACTACTGCAGGGATCCAAATCTCTCGGGATATACATGGTGTATACAATGGAAACGGAGACCAGATGGGAAGCATGTGACGTCACCTCCTGTTTAAAATGTAAGCATATCATACAGTGATCGATTTGTTGCTTAAATTGTTACTAAAGTATCCATTTTTTGTGTAACCATCAAGTACTACTCTAGTATTAATCGAAAAATATGGGAATTATGATAGCAAATGTTTATCATATTATTATATGTCAAAAAGAATTATGTCAACTGTGAGATGGTTTTGCTCGCGAAATATACATATAAAGAAAGATGCAGTCGAACAGAAGCCACTCCTATATCATTAGAAGACATGAACATATACATGTGAAAAATTACAAAACTACATCACATTTACAGATGGGATGAAATAATGTTGAGGTTTCTGAAGGGTTCGTAAAACCTAAAGAGTAATATAGATTCGGCGTTATTTGCGGCAAATAACTCATAAAAGTCATATCGGCCGATCGCAAATGATTGATAAAAGTCTAGTCGGCCTGTCGCAAATACTTGCTGATCAATTTCCAATTGGTTATTTGCAGCCGGCCGAGAGGAATATGTCAGTTGTTAGCTCTTTATATATTGGGAAATATAAAACTTACACTGATACTACCATCGTTATAATTGCAAGTAATTAGTAATCATATTTATTTTGGGCAAAGGGTGTTTTTCCACAGACTACGCTTATCAATACTGTCACACTGGATCTTGGGATGTCACCGTAGATTTTATACAATGTCAACCATGGGTCTCCCAGTCTCCACATCAACATAGATATACAACCGATGATTTTCCGGACGCTGATATTGCAGGGCGGGATCTTCCATCGATTAATTTGGGGTGCTAAACAATGGACCCGACCCATCTGTTGAGTGGCAGTACTGTGCTATAAATATACATAAATGTGTGTAGCTTAATAGATTGTTCATCAAATTTACCATAAACCATTCCCAATTGCAACTACCTAGCTATTCATTTCAGTTGTGTACATCAGTCAATTGATCAAACCAGTGTTTCCGTGCAACCAACCAGTACTTATCTGTTATTCTGGTAGCAGCTATTTACATGAATCAAAGGTGGAGGACCAGTGGTGTTAAACGTTTAATGCTCATTTAAATGTCTCTGAGTACATACGCCTCACCCGAGGTTCGACCTACGACCTCTCGATTGACAACCGAGTTCTCAACCGACTCGACCTAAGTGGACTGAATTTGAGAAATTGAGGATTTGTAGATATATATATAATTATATAGATTTATTTCGGCATAAGATGCATATATACTTAGATATCACTTTTTGATATTATTACAGGTCCACCAAATCACGTGACTTGTCCTGACAGTCATACATGGGTATCCGGAGAGCTGTGGTGTTACACAGCCGACCCTGAGACGCCTATAGGGAAATGTTGGATAGGAAAATGTTCTAGAGGTAATGTTCTATGACTGTACATTCTGACATATTGAGTACATGCCAAAGTCATTTTTAAATCTCCAAAAAATGTTATTACTGTTGCTATTCATTGTTAGAAACGGACCATATCTTGTTAAATATAACTTTGTATGGACAACAAATTAATAGTCATACACGTTTAGACTATGGTTAAATACATAAGCGTATATGAACCGAGTTCCTTATAAATTCGTTTATGTAATGAAATTGTCCATATATTTATTTCTAGCGCTGGTGGTCAAGCGAACAAAGTCACCAGTCGGAATGTAGTACTCTTGTTTTACAAACGTCCGATTAAAATGTATTTTGCGAACTTTATACAACATATCTGTATAACATTTATTTTGGTAATCCAGTATCTAACACAGATTTGACACTTGTTCCATATTTCAAATAATAGATGGATATTTATAGCAAAATTTACGAAACGTCTTACGTAATTTATGATAACATAACCTTGTGTAAGGATTTTACCTATAAGAAGAAGGTTACGCTTATTAAAGTCATACATGTTTCTATAGGCTTTTAGAAGTTGAGATATGTAAATGCCATATGAGGGTGATCTCGAAATATAACCGTCTAGTGGTGGAAAATTTATAATTTCGAAGTCATTATCATCTCGAATATCATAAACTTTTGTAGTAACAATTACATGTATATATATCGAAATATCTAAGTGAAGAAACGAAGCATGTGTGTCCGATTTGTTGGATTTCAAAAGTAGTAACTCTATTGAATACATTTAATTCATTATAGCTGGAAAATATTTATTATCTCATCTAAATAACGAGATTTATTCGCCAGTTCCATGGACACTTATCTCTTCTGTTTTGCTGTTTAATAACACTAGTTATTTCTCCTTAAGTATACTCGCATATAAGTTTCATTTTTGCAAAATATGTTAGGTTATTTTCTATATCTATTTGTTTGTATTTTGAATTCTCTGTCCCTGTCACGAGTATTGAACTTATATCTAATTAAACAATTACATTTCCGGTTGCCTTTACATAAGGTTGTTTATTTACGAGTTTGTAGTTGATTCGTATTTTGATGTAAATAATTTAGTTACTGAGAACAAGGTCAGAATAATGCTGCTTGTTTCTACGTAGGGAATAACATACAGTTTATTTGTTATTGTATACGTATGGGTTAATTGCCTAAATTATTAATAACAGCAATATATATGTATATGTTGGGAATTAATGACGATATAGCGGTTAAGTGTAAGGTGAACTAGCCTTTGAAACGATTTAACCCCCATCCAGATTTTTTTCTGACAGTTTCAAGGCTGTAAATCGCGTTGTGCTTATTAGTTCTATGTATATATGTTAAGTTCCCGTCTCCCCATTTGCAGTTTTATTACTTGACATAATTGCCATGTTCTTTCCGGTTCAGTCTATTCCGAACTACCAACGGGGTTGAAACACTATGTTATGAATGCACAGACAAGGTCAACGTCGTAGAAATATTATGATCCGTCAGAATTTATCCGAAAACAATTATGAACATTACAAATTTATTCACGGAAATGATCAAATGAATCTGAATATAATTTATAATTAACGACATAAACAACATTTGGTTCGGTGGACTTGATGAATCGTCAATTCTTTAAAATCGGTGTTATTGCTGTTTCTACTACTATTACTGCTGCTATTACTACTACTGCTGTTACTACTGCCACTGCCGCAGCAACTGTTGTTAGTCATGCTGCTATAATTGCTGTTCTTGCTACAACTGACGTTGCTGCTTGCTGCGGCTACTACTGCTGATTATGTATCTACTATTGATACTACGACTACTGCTGTTACTGTAACTAAGCGTGTTACTTTTGCTATTGCTGTAACTGCTGCTACTGTTGTTTCTGCTTCTACTGCTGTACCTGTTACTGCTGTTTCTGACGATACTAATGTTGCTGATACTTGTACTGTTGCTGCTCAACCTGTTGTTACTACTACTATTGTGTTGCTACTCCTGCTGCTGTTGCTGCAGCTACTACTACTGTTACTACTACTACTACTTGTGTTGCTGCTACTTCTACTGTTGCTGCTACTGCTGATGTTTCTAATACATCTACTGCTTTCACTCATACTATTGTTTGACTGCTACGTCTGCCATTATTGCTATTTTTGCTGTTACTATAACCACTGCCAACTTTACACGGTGACTAATTACAGCAGATATTGAAACTGTTTTCTTTAGCACTATTTTATAATACTTGTACAATATATTGAATTTTTATTTTCTATAAAGTACTTTTAATGACGTATATCTAAATTAAAATGAATCGATAATTCTGATATTGTTGTGTTGTTCTTTGAAAGGGGCCATCACGAGTGGCGTTCATTATTTCTGAGACTGAATTCCCGCTTACACAATAACTCTTTAGCATAATTATTATCTTATTGTCGTTTGTCTCCAAAACAAATGTCGTCGAAAACATGAGAGCGTTTATATACACATTTCTTTCAACCCGTAATAGGGTCGTTGCCTAAAGTAACATGTAGTAGTTATCATATAAATGGAGTCATTATTCCGAAAACCATTCACAGTTTTGAAGTTTGCTTTTGTGTCAATTTTTCACGGCCGGATATCAATGGTTCCACCTACATAGTAATAACTAATATTCAATATTAATAGAACGATATCTTCACATAAAACTGACATGAACCTTAAAAGCATACATGATGATAAAAACTGATGTTTTAATTGAAATGTTGATTGAGTCTTCCACACGCTGGGTTTGCGTAATAATTGGTGTTACTAATAAGTATTTTTCCACTTAGCTTTCATGATGATATGATCGAGGATTACTTAGAAATTTTAGAAAAACCCTGCATACTTCATAAAGACCGAAAGTTAAGAAACAGGCGCTAAACTCAAAATACTGAAACAAAACTTAAAATGCAATTAATGATTTAAAACTTACTGTGCCTCTCGGGAAAAGATTTTGTCTCGATGGAATTAAATATTGTTTGATCTTTCACCAAAACATTTATAATAGAAATATCCTTTATATGTTTCAAGCTTTTAATCGGTTTACGCTAATACATCAGTAGATTATCTCCTAATATTTCAGCAGTGAGTATAACACATGTTATGTTCATTGTTTAGCGAAGTTAATTTGTCAAGCGAAAGTCTTCAGAATCACCAAATGCAAACCATTTTCTATTTGTACATTTTGCGTAATTGTTTCCCGAGACTCATTTTATATTAATTGGTGCTCTTAAAGTTGAAGATGTTGTGACTAGATACGAGAGTGTTCATAAGTATAAGTCATTAAGGCCGGAATAGATGCCAAAATGTTAAAAAAAATCTTTGAATTATGCATTCAGCTGTCATTCAATTTCAATCCAAGAATTTTATAGGACGATTTTGATTACAAATTCTAGGCGTTCTGCAATAAACTGTCATTCTGGTCTACTTGTAACAACGGACAGGTTCTCTATTAACTTAATACAGAACAAGCTGTTACAAACTTAATATAAAACATGTCAGTTTTTCGACTAACAGAGTTTGTAATTTTATTCAGTGTTACTGTGTTTTCTGTTAATGGTGATTATTACGAAGTGAGCAGCATTGCGTCCCAAAATCCTTCCACCACAAATTTAATTTTTTCATCTTCAGATGTGAAAAATGTGCTCAAGTGTGCAAGGAAATGTTTAGTTGAAGGATGTTCGTCGTTTGCTTTTGATGAACCGGGTATGTTGTTCTTCTTATCGCTGTTGTTGTTGCTGTTTTTATTGATGATGTTGTTGCTGCTGTTCTTGATGTTATTATTAATGTCACAAGTATTGTTGTTGATGTTATTGTCGTTGTAATCGGTGTGATTGATACACCTGTTGTTCTTTCCGTTGCTGCTATTTGTGCTGTTGTTGTTTTTGAATTCGGGCAGTTTGTCCCCGGCTCGAATGTTTCATGCATTACAGGAAGTTGTAAGATTGTTCAACTCATTTGATAATAAACGTACTTTGAAACTGCATAGATCAACACTTCTACAAAACCTTTTAGTAGTTCTCCCGTTTTAAATATGTAAATATTAATAGTACATTTTTACCACTGTCGACATTGGCTCTAGTGAGGAGGCTTTATCATTTACTCATACTTCTCCTATGTAATAATTGTCCCATTTACTTTTTATATACAAGTATTCGAAGTATCCGAACGTAGTCTGTTCGGTAAGGTTAGTTGGTAGAGTGCTGAGCTGCCTGTCGAACAGTTCAAGGCGAACTGGCTGTTACGTACAACGATATATATACATTGGCCAGTTTTGCGCTAGTGATGTTTTTCATATCACCTGTTAGTCAATATTGCAGTTTTCAGCATTTCTTAACCCGTTTAACTGAATGTATACAGAAACGCCGCCTTGATAATTATTTAAAACAAAGTAGATAATTGCAATGTGATTGTTATGTTTTGAAATAAATCTACTTTACAAAATACACTGTATATAACATATATGTATTTACTGTGATACATTATATATTGCAGAACCAAAAGAGTGCTACCCGACGAGTTCTTCCCAATACGCCGGAAGTCAGTCCACGACAGGGTCTGGTGAAACATGTCAACGCTGGGATTCGCAATCACCCCACGCACATGGTGATACAAATCCGGATGAATTTCCTGACCAGAGTTTAGCAGATGCCGCAAACTACTGTCGTGATCCCGCATACTTTAGGATCCCATGGTGTTACACAACTAATCCAGACTTACGATGGGACTTTTGTGGCATGGACAAATGTGGCGTTGGTTAGTATGCCTTTTTGATATTGTACAACCGCAGACGACGACGATAGTGTTACTGATGGTAGTGTTGATGATAGAAAAGGCAATACGAGCTGTTGGTTGAGGTTGTGATGACGATGATGACAATGTTAATGTGGTTGGTGATAATGATGATGTTAGTGTTCGTATTTCTGATGATGGCATTGTTGTTGCTAATGATGATTTCAGTGTTGTTGTTGATGGTAATGATGATAGTAGTGTAAGCGTTTATGATGTTGTCGGTTTTTCTACAATTGTTATGACACTATTAGCCTGGACCGAGATTGAAAATGAAGATCATTTATTGGCGATTACGTGTTCGTGTGTCTCAAATTGCTCTGTCCTCAGAAATCCTGACCATTTAAGAATTTAAAAATTAAAACTTTCGTCTAATCAAAGTTTTATTAATGTGAAGCATATTTATGAAACTTATATTCACATAAACAGAATTGAAAATACACACACAAGGTCCCGGAATTCTATCCATTACTTAGCACTCAATACTCACCATTCACTGATCTGCATTCACCACCCTTCCTTCACCACTCAGTATTCACCACTCTTGCTTCACCACTCAGCATTCATCGCTCGGTATTCATCACTCATCCTTCACCACGCAGTACTCGCCACTAAGTGTTCACCGCTAACCAATCACCACCCAGCACCACCACTCAGCAATCATCAAAACTGACATAACAATTTCATCCAGATATAGCCGACAAAACAATCACAGCTGGATAAAACTGACAAAACAATACCATTTCGATATAACTGACACAATAATGACATCTGGATATAACTGACAAAACAGTTACATCTGCGAATAACTGACATAACAATAACAGCTGGATAAAACTGACAAAATAATTACATCTTTGTATAACTGACAAAATAATTACATCTGGATATTACTGACAAAACAATAGCATATGGGTAAAACTGACAAAACATTTACATCTGGGTATAACGGACATAACAATTGCATCTGGATATAACCGACAAAACAGTTACATCTGCGAATAACTGACATAACAATAACAGCTGGATAGAACTGACAAAATAATTACATCTTGGAATAACTGACAAAACAATTACATATGGATAGAACTGACAAAACTAACAAAACAATTACATCTTGGTGTAACTGACAAAACAATTATATCTGGATAGAACTGACAAAACTAACAAAACAATTACATCTGGGTATAACTGACATAACACTACCATCAAAACAAGTACATCTGGATATAGTTGACGTAAAGGTTATGTTTTTGCACACATTAAATGATGTGCGATTTAAGTTTTGTAAACAGATTATTTCATTCATTTCTGATTTCACAATATTTTAAGAAAATTGAAAATTCATATTTGAACAAGTTGTAAACGTTAACATGTATAGTTTTATCGTCGCTCATGAAATACGCTTTGTAAATGCAAAACCCTAATAGTGTTAGAACGGAGTTAACATATAAATACTCTGGGTGTACTAGTTTATTTCCTCTGACAATAGTTCGTAGATATTTAATGTTTGTCTCGATGCCACTCTTTCGTAATGAGCATACTATGTTTTTTTCCAAATGTCTTTAACTACTCAGTCTTACACTTTAACCCAAAATATAGCTCACTAGTGAGCAGGCAGTTACAGTTAGGTATTGCATAATGCTGATCATATCAATTGCCTGTGAACTGGTGGTCAGCTCTCAGGTGGGCAATAAATTAGCTATCTGGTTTCACATTCTGTACATTATCAAGAGGTCTGAAAATCCCAGTTGCCACATTTGCTCAATTCTGAAAAACTACACATTTAATTTAGACAAAAATACATACGTATCTAAGTTTTAGTTCTGTTGAAAATTTTAGTTGTGTTGAAAATTTGAAGAAGAAACCCGTATGATTTTAAATTTATACAACTTTGAAGACCCAAAAATGGTCCATTTTTATGTGTCATGTGTTAGCATCATTTTTGTCCCACTTTTTCATAAGACATCCCCTGCGAAATATTCAAGAACAGTTCAAGAAAAGTTCATTCACAGTTCAAGAACTAAGTTCAAGAACTGTACCTGAAGTGTACTTCAAATGTTCAAGAACATTTCAAGCACTTTTTAAGAAATGTTAAATTGGACAAATTTTGAATTTTTTAAGAACAATGTGTTCTTGTAGAGTTCTTAAAAACAGTTCTTGAACAGTTCAAGAACTTAGTTCTAGACCTGTTCTTGAACACTTCAAGAACCTGAATACTTGAACTGTTCTTGAACTGTTCTTGAACAGAAGTTCTTCAACTGTTCTTAAAAAGTGCCTGAAATTGTCCAATTTAACATTTCTTAAACGGTACTTGAAATGTTCTTGAATACTTAAAGAACTGTTTTTAAGAACTTTTCAAGAACAACTAGAGTTCTTGAACTGTTCAAGAACCTGAATTCGTCAACACTGTAACCACCCTCATGGAAATAACATTCCATTTATTAAAACCACAACTTAATTGTAGTTGAATGTCACATTATAAATGTTTCCAACATGATTGGACTGTCACCTTTATTCCACTGATTAAGGAAATCAAAAGGACAATATAAATAAAACAAATTCACAAACTTTACCTATTTATAAAGAAAATAAGTCAAATACAAGGATGATGTAATATACATGCCAAGATAATGAACACAATTTTGTAATTTTAAAAATATTTTTCCTCTTAGCAAGTTGTGTCAAAAAAAGTGTAACGTCCGTCCTCCATGTGATTTTTAAGAATTATGACAAAAATTGTTGAACAAAACATATTATGCAATACATATAATCATTAAAATACCATGTAAGTCCATATTTGCTAGGTTACAATGGAATTATTTGCAAAAAATGAAATGTAATCTGTAATGCCCGTCCCCGTAATGTCCGTTCCCTTATGTATAATCTTCTTTAGTGTGAATGAAAATCATTTTAGGCATCAAGTTTAGGAAAAAATATGGTTTATATGTCCGTGACATAATTAAGCAAGAAGTTTAGCTAGTAAGTATAAATTGTATAAGAGTATGCTATTTTTTGGATACTTACGTAAAACAAATACATTTAAGTTGTTACTTAGTGTGTCTTCATCTTTTAGAGCCAGATTTTTCATTAACTTGTTATGTCCATCCCCTCCAAGTCAAACTGATAATTAAAGGTAAAAATAACAAATACCAAGCAAAAAGTTACCTTTTTATCAATGAGACATGTTTCTATATGTATCATAGTATCCAAAAAGGTAAATATGATAAAAAATACAAGAAACTGTGCACCAGGCCAATTTATATTAAATTAGAAAAGGCTTTCATAAATTAGACTCATGTTCAAATAATAGTTTTAATGCATGTTTCAAAGACTATAGAAATTTATCAAAAGGAATTGGCATATGAAGATGAGCTCATAGAGCTAAAATTTGCTAGGTAACAGTCTATATTGTCCTTGTTAAAAAGTTCAAACAACTGGGGGTTCAATCTGCAGATGCACAAATTAGAACAAAAAATATAAGATATCAAGCTGGTGAAAAGGATGGTCAGATTGAAATAAGATCTGGACTTTTTCACACATTGAAAAATTCCAATTGTACATGGGTTGTGCTTTTTCAACTAAGTGACTTGGAAGTGGACTTATACAACTGAAATAAAATGTTAGCTTTGCTTGCCAAATACTGTATTCTTGAGTTCATGCTTTATTAGCTCTCATACACAGAATGCTATCAAGATCTGATAAGAAACACATGCAAGGTTGTTGAGATAATACAGCGTGAAGGGTTTAAGGGTCAGAGTCAGGGTAATAAACCGATTGCTTGCAGAGGTGCTAATAGCCTGTACCGTTAGATGGTCCAGCAGAATTTTCAGAAATCCGGGTTAAAGTGTAAGACTGTACTATAAAATCTAGAAATACATTTCCTAATTTCTACTACGTTGCATATTGTACAATTAGATGAATCAACAATTTTCCATCTAAAAACGTAATTCTTCACAGGGAAAAATTCTATGTAGTAATTCGTATTTAAATTGTTTTAGTCTATTATCATGTAAACAGTGCATGAATTTGTATTAAGACGACCAATTGAGTTTCTCTCTAAAATACATGCTCCAGTATATGTGTATGTACTGTTTGGCAAAGTTCACGTTTATCGTAACTTATAAATATATTTATTGGTTGACTTTTGTATTGTTTTATTTAAAATATGGATTTGTGGTTTTGTTCTAACTAGTGTTTGGAGTGATTATTCTGTTTTTAGTATACGGAACCATATTTTGGGAATGCATTTTTCAAAATATTTATTTCAGCGATCCTATTTGATTTGTTGAGAAGATTATTGAGAATATGTTCTTCACGCAGTACACCGACGGTGTCTATTATATCATTCATAAAAATATTATTCGACTTAGTCAATTTTTTCGTGGTTCTCCATAATTCGAGAATGTTTTTTGTGAAAGTCCGATAACAACGATGTGTGTAATTTTTTTAGGTTGTATATGTTTGACTTAAAAAACAAGAATGTCTAGTCCGTATGTGTTATAGAAGTATGTTGGTATTAGTTTCCAATTTGCTATATTATTGTCTGTGAGTGATTAAATCCATTTTATTTTCAAAGATATAATAAATGATTCCAGATCAATCATATCGATGCCACCATCGAGTTTGTTACTTTTGAGTGTTAACCTCCTTATATTTTTTTCCCGATTATTCCAAAGGAATTCGTAAATAAGTGCGGTAAATGCTTGCCCTATAGTTTTCGGTACAAATAAGGAATGAAAGGCGTAAGTAAATTTTGGAATAAGTGGGGTTTTGATTAAATGATATTTTCTGTACATTGTCAATTTTCTTTTTGACCAGTTTAACGGATTTACAAGTTTCCAATTTTCTTTGCCAGTTTAATTCCTCAAATTCTTTTTTGTCATGTCCAAAATATATTCCAAGGGCTTTTATTGGTTTAATGGCCATTTCATATGTCCGACTTTTTTGTGACTTATTGTTTGTTACCAATCCACATTGCTTCTGTTTTGTTTTTATTTAATTTAAGCCCAGAAAGTGATCCGAAAAATTCAATTATTTTCAAAGCATTTAGTATGTCTGTTTTTGATTGAAGAAATAGTGTTGTATCGTCTGCTAGTTGTGAACTACTTATATCTTTATAACCAGTACCGTTTTTTTTCTGATATACTATGTACGTCAGTGGAGTTTTCAATATTAAGAGGCATAACTTCCGCAACTATTATGAAAAGGAGGGCAGAGATAGGACCCATCACGTTCCGGTTTAAATCGTTTTGATATCCAACCATTGTTTAATATATATGTTTGAGAGTTACAATAGAGAGTTTTAATCCATTGAATAAATTCATTTTTAAATCCAAAGAAATTCAATATTTGAAATAAAAATGAATGTTCCACAGTATCCAAAGCTTTGCGAAAATTTAGAAAAAGTATTGCGACGTCGATTTGTAAGCGATCTGTTTAATCTATAATTTTTTGAATTTGCCTTAAGTTATATCTGATGAATCTGTTTTTATGTAACCTTGTTGATCTGAGTTTATTATATTGTGAATAACTTTTTGAAGTCTGTTTGTTAGGATTTTGTGGCAATTTTATAGTCGACGTTTAGCAGTGTGATGGGACTTCAAGTTTCTAAGTTTGTAGGATCACCTTTTTTGTATTGTAAGGGTAATACTCCAGTACGTTGAGAGTATGTTAATTGAGATTGTAGAACACCTTCGTTTAAAACATCAGTTAATAAGTTCGAATTATATTCCAAAATGTTTGATAGAATACTGCTGTAAGACCATCTAGACCTGGACTTTTTTTAGATTTCATGGTTTTGATTGCTAACTTGCATTCATCGATTGTAAATGGAGCATAACTTTGCCTCTGTTGATGTAATTTTTATTAAGTTTTGTCTATGTAAGGTAGTCAACTTCCTGTTTAAAATATCCATTTCTGTTAATTTTACCTAATAATTTTCTTGTTTGCATTGACTGCTCCATACTTAAGAAATATGTTGTGTTCATTTCTTGATCGGATTTGTGCACCTTTAGCTTTCATCTCATGCAGTGAGTTTAGTTTAGTTTCTTTTTTTTCAACAGCGTTTAAGTTTTCTGTGTTATTTTCTTTTATATTGACTAGTTTTTGTTCTAATGATTTAATGTGGCAGTATGCTTCTTTTCTTTTTTGTTTAGCGTACATAATTGTTTTTTCTTTGATTTCGATTTGTAATAATTCCCATTTAGTTTGCTTTGAAGTGTTACACGTTTATATACTTGTTTTAATTACATCAGTAATTAAATTAATGTAGCTGGGATCTTTTAAGTATGAGTTGTTTAGTTTCCAATATCCAGGGCCTCTTTTGTGTGGTTTTCGTAATTTCAATGAAATTACTTGATGGTCTCTATATTTTATACACGCTGGACGTATATCCGTAGTGTGAACGAGAGGTATTAAGTTTTAGTCTATTAGCCATATATCTATTCGACTTCTCCACGTGAATAGAAGTTTGTTTTCATTCTTTATCTTCCATATGTCGCTGAGTTTAAAGTGTTTTACCAATTTGGACAGATTTTTAACTATTTTGATTTTAGTTTTTTTTACATGTTTGGCTATTGGTACTGGTTTTATGTTTATTTACTCCGTCTTTCACATCAAGGGTGTCATTTATGTCGCCCCCTAACATAATCATCCCTTGTGCGTCATGTTCAATAATTGTTTGTAACATGTTGAAGTAGGAGTTTTTATTTCTGTAATCATTGTTTGGGTAGATATTAACTAATATGTAGGTATTATTTTCAATGATAATGTTTATTAAAATATAGCGACCATTAGTATCTAGTTTGAAGCTAATGGTATCGTATGATAATGTTTTGTTTATCAAAACAGAACAACCTCTGCTTAAATTATGTCCGTGGGCATTATATATATGATATTCATGGAATTCAACATCTAACATCGGGGACATGTCAGGAGTAAAATGTGATTCTTGAATGAAAGCGATGTCTGCTTTTTGTACAGAGATGTACTGCTTGAAGCGTGCTCTTTTTCTATCATCTTTAAAGATGGAGCTGCCGTTTTGATTTTTATCGCATCATCACATTTATTGGTCTTATTTGTTCAATCCGTGGGTTTTGACATAAAATAAGTAAAAATATTATGCAAGGTATTTACGATATATTTGTTGAAAAATTCAGCAAGATCAGACTAATATTGACCGAAATATGGTCATGTGTATGCCTGCACACTAACAATGCATACTAACTAAGTGGTGCGTCCTTTTGTCAAATTTCATTGAGTTTTGAGTGTGCATCTGAGATGTGAGGTAAATAATTGATAATAACCATTGCACTTAGCACTCGGTCCTAAATACTCACACAATCTACAATCTAAGAATCAGAATTTCTGAAAGGAGTGCATTGACAAAAATCCTCCGCACTCTGTTAGCATTGTAATAAATAACTCACTTTAATTTCAGAATTCACAGCAGCGTGAATTTCGACAAATTAGTGTGCTGGAGTCGAATCACAGTATTAACGATTATGTTTGTGGTAGCCGTAACGTTTGACCGGCACTTTCTCAGTCGTACAAATGACTATATACTGGTCATATTGTATTTTGAGAACTTTGACTACATTTGTCAAGATCGTGATATATTGACTGGTTGACACCGATTTTGTTTCGACAGTTCAATTAATTTGAATCATATTATGTTACGACTAACGTCAACCCAATTCAACAGAAGATTTAACCAGTAGCTTTTCAGAAGTTACATGAAATATATATAAGTATATTATTGTATATTATTAAACACGTTGAACTTTCCAGAATTTACTCACGAGAGATGTTACGAAGACACACTTACACCCAGCGATTATGTTGGGACTTGGAACAAAACGAGAACTGGAAAAGTTTGTCAGAGATGGGACGCTCAGACTCCTCATGTACATAGCTACACTTCCGCCACAGCATTTTCTGATGACACAGTATCTGCCACAGAAAACTACTGCAGGGATCCAAGTGGCTTGGGATATACATGGTGTTATACAATGGAAACGGGAACCAAATGGGAAGCATGTGACGTCACTTCCTGTAAAAAATGTGAGCAAATCAGATAGTGATTAATTCGTTGATTAAACGTTTTACTAAATTAATCAATTATTATGTTACCTATTATCAAAATAGTTGACGAGTGATAATCAAAATGTATAGATGTTTAGAACATGTTGTACCTTTCCAACTTGGGAAACCATAGCTACTAAAATATATAAGAATACAATATTAAGTTTGTGTATGGGTTTTTCAAATATATGAACAAATGTAATTTATACATAAACTATTGATAACGTAGGTAAAAGTTTTATCACATAGTTACATGTCAAATAGAAGATATTTAGATGGTTTTGCTGGCAAAATTAAATCAAATGCATGATGAGGTACAGCAGGAAAGGCCACACAGAAAGGACACAGCTATTCCAAAAGCATAATCATGTTTATACATGTAAACAATTACAAGACTACATCACATTTATAGATGAGATGTGATCATTTTGAGGTTTTCTCGAGGGTTTGTACAACTGAAATCCTTATGTAAATCAGGCGGCCTGTCCCAAATAAATGATTCGGCCTTCCAGAAGTACTGGTTGATAAAAATCCAATTGGCCTGCCGAAAATAACTGATAAGTTTCCAATCGGTTTTATTTGCGGCCGGCCTAGTTGATTTTATTAATTGATTGCTCTTTATAAATCGGCGCAACATAAAACTTGCACTGATACTATCTTCGTTTTAATTGCAATCAATTATACATCATATTCAATTTTCTGTTATCAGATAAGTTGGAGAACAGGTGTTTTACCACAGACACATCTAATCAGTACACTGGATCTTGGGATGTAACCACCGATTTGATAAAATGTCAACCATGGGCCTCACAGTCTCCACATCAGCATACTTATACAGCCGAAGATTTTCCGGACGCCGATCTTACTGATGCTGCCAACTTCTGCAGGTCAATGCATAGCAACGTGGGCTTGTTTTGCTACACAATGCACCCGGATGTTGAGTTGCAATACTGTGGTATACATAAATGTATGTAACTTAATAGATTGTTCATCAAATTCAACATTAATCATTCCCATTTGCAACTTCCTAGCTATTCATTTCAGTTGTGTACATCAGTCAATTGATCAAACCAGTGTGTCCGTGTTACCAACCAGTACTCATCTTTTCTTCCGGTAGCAGCTGATACATTCATGGTTCAAAGGTGGTGGACCAGTGGTTTTAAACGTGTCATCACGGAGTACAAACGTCTTATCTGACGTTCGAACCTACGACAACTTGATTGACAATCGAGTTTTCTAACGATTCGACTTTAGTGTACTGATTTTGCGAAATTGAGGATTGTAGATATCACTTTTTGATACAATTACAGGCCCACAAGACTACGTGCCTTGTTATGACAGTCCGACTGTTAGATCATACATGGGTACATGGAGCAAGACAGAATCTGGAAAGGTGTGTCAAAGATGGGACAGTCAGCTGCCTCATTCTCACAGCCTTACAGCAGGCATGTTTGAAGAAGACACGCTTACAGACGCTGCAAACTTCTGCAGAGATCCTACTGGATCCGGAAAGTTGTGGTGTTACACAATCGACCCTGATTTCACAAAAGAGAATTGTGGGATTGAAAAATGCTTTCCAGGTAATGTTCTATCACTGTACATAATGACATATTCTGTACAAGACGAATCTATTACGTCGATATCGTTGCTATTCATTGTTAGAAACGGACCATCTCTTGTAAATATAACTTTGTATGGATAACAAAAACATGGACATAAATAGTAAGACTTTTGCAACATATATAAACAGAGCTCTTTACAAATTCATTTTATGTAGATGTATTATTAGCGCTTGTGGTCGAGCGGACACAGGCACAACTCGGGAAACAGTATTTTCGTTTAGTAAACACCTTATTATAAGTTACAACAGATATGAATTTTCCAAACTTTATATAACATATCTCCATAAAAATTTGGTTCAGTAATTCCGGTCTCTAATATAGATTTGAAACTAGTTCCATATTTCAAAATAATAGATGGATATCTACAGGAAAATTTACGATACGTCTTACATAATTTATGATAACGTTAACCTTGTTTACGGATTTTACCTATAAGAAGAAGATTACGCTTATTAAATTCATCTTTGTTACTATAAGCTTTTAGAAGTTGAGATACGTAAATGGTGATGACGGAATATTGCCGTCTAGTGGTGAACCTTTATAATATCGAATTTGTAATCATCTCGTCTATCGGATTTTTGTAGTAACAATGCAATTATCTATGGAAATATCTAAGTCAAGAAACGAAACGTGTGTGTCAAATGTGTTGGATTTATAAAGTTGTAACTCTGTTGGATATTTGTTTTTCATCATAACTGGAAAATATTCATTATTAATATTGAAAACATCCCCTAAATAACGAGTTATTTGGCAGTAACGTGAACAATTGACTTAATCCCCCTTAGTATAGTTGTACATTTGTTTCATTTTCTCAATATGTCATTTATATATTTTGTTTCTATTTGTTTGTATTTTTGAATTAGATTATGTCTTTTCTGGTTGCCTTTACTTAAGGTTATTTATTGACGATTTACGGTTATTTCGCATTCTTATGTAGATAATTTAGTAAATGACAGCAAGGTCAGAATAAGGCTGCTTGTTTCTTCGTAGTGGATTACATATGTACAATTTCATTATATATGCAATAATTAATTGCTGTCAATAATTGGTTCCAGACTACTTAGTCAATGTATGTGTATATAATGGGAATCAATTGTGAGGTTAGCTAGCTGTTAAATCGATTTAAACCCCTAGTTTCGTGATGTTTTCCAGCCATTAAAAGTGCCCACCCTTGTTGTCCCACTAATTTCTCCTTAGTTATTTTGTGGTCGGCCATACCATTCCTTGCACCCCTATTCCCATTCATATTTACCCTAGCACCTCCTCAGTGCCTAATGTTTTGTAGAATATTGTTTTCTCTGGTGTCTGAGTGGGGGGAATTGTCTTGTGTATGTGACGTTCCCTGTAACAACTTAATCTTTCTTTTAGTATGTTTAGTTTTTCAAACAGAAGGAAATATACACTTATCATAGTTCATGGGTGTGACTTTCAGAGATTTGTTACCCGATCACACCGGCCGACGTCTGGTGAAATATTCTGTTTAAAATAGAAAAAAATGTGAAAAATATGAATACAAAACAAATAAATTAAAGACAAACAGAAATAAGAGACAACATCACAAATATTCAAAAAGTGTTTCCGGGAAGAGTTGAACTTTATGGAATGTGTATTTAAAACCAGAAGAGTAATAATAGCAACCGAATAATAACCACGAATGTTATTTTATCGTATTTTTTTCAGACAATCCGCCTGGAGATGGAAAATGTCGTCTTTACAAAGATAGTTCATTCTATTCCGAACTACCAACGGGGTCGGAACACTATGTCATGAAACCCTAAGCAACGTCACCGCCGTAGAAAATATGTATAATGAACGTCAGAATGCATCTTAATACAAACATGAAAACTACACATGCAATCTTGGAAATGACCAAATGAATCCGAATATCGATTGTAGATAACGGCCAAAGGAATACTGATTAGGTCAAAAAAGGACATTCTGGTTCGGTGGACTTGATGATTCGTCAGTTTTTTATAATCGTTGTGAAGTTATTGTTGTTACTACAAAGTACTGCTGCTGTTATTACTACTACTGACGTTACAAAAGCTACTATCGCGGCTACTGTTGTTTCTCATTCTGCTATAACTGTTGTTCTTGCTACTACTGCCGTAAGTGCTTGTTACAGCTATTACTGCTGATTATGTGACTACTGCCGATTCGAAAACTACTGCTGTTTCTGCGACTAATGCTGTTATTGTTACCACTGCTGTTATTGCCTCTACGGTTGTTCTGCTAAAACTGCTGTTACTACTACTACTGTTGTTGCTGCTACAACTGATGTTACTTCTACTACTGTTATTGCCTCTACTGTTGTTCTGCTACAACTGTTGTTACTACTAGTACTGTTGTTGCTGCTACAGCTGCTGTTACTTCTACTACTGTTGTTGCTGATACAACTGCTGTTACTTCTTCAACCGTTGTTGCTGCTACAAATGCTGTTACTTCTACTCCTGCTGTTGCTGCTACATCTGCTGTTACTTCTACTAATGTTGTATCTGCTACAACTGCTGTTACTTCTACTACTGTTGTTGCTGCTACAACTGCTGTTACTTCTACTACTGTTGTTGCTGCTACAGCTGCTGTTATTTCTACTACTGCTGTTGCTACTTCAACTGCTGTTACTTCTACTACTGCTGCTGCTACTACAACTGCTGTTACTTCTACTACTGTTATTGCTGCTACAACTTCTGTTACTTCTACTACAGTTGTTGCTGCTACAACTGCTGTTACTTCTACTACTGTTGTGGCTGCTACAACTGCTGTTACTTATTCTAATGTTGTTGCTGCTACAACTGCTGTTACTTCTACTACTGTTGTTGCTGATACAACTGCTGTTGCTGCTTTTACTGCTGTTGCTACTTTTACTGCTGTTGCTACAATATATGCAGTTATTACTTCTACTGTTGCTTCTACAGCTGCTACTGCTGGTTTTACTGCTACTTCTGCCAACTTTACACGTTAATTACAGCAGACAGTAAACTGTGAAAGAATTTGTTTTTAAGCACAATTTTACAATACTTTTACAATATATTGAAATTTTATTTTCTATGAATCACTTATATATATAACGTATATCTAAACTATAATAAAATGATAATTCTGAGATATAATGTGTTGTTCATAGGGGCCATAAGGAGTGGCGTTCATTATTATCTGAGACTGAATTCCCGCTTACAAAAAGCGCTTTATTCCGAGATTGGATTATCAGCGAAAATATTATTTTATTATTGTTTGTCTCCAACAAAATTGCGTCGAAAATATGTGAGCGTTTATACACACATTTCCTTCAATCCGTGATAGGTTTGTCATATTTAGTTAGTAATTATCATATACACTTCGATATGTAGTCATTCTTGTGAAAACATGCACATGTTTTTTTATGCATTTCGGTTTGAATGTGGATGTTGAGTCTGCCTTTTCACTGCCCGTAATCAATGGCTCCTATTTTGTGGAAGTGAGTAGAAAACAAGAAATGTCTTGAAAAAGGTGGTCGACGCAATTTGAATGTTAAAATTTGTTGTGCAAAAGTAAAAACAATGCCGACATGTTGCAATTGCTGGTCACTCCAAATCCAAAATGGATTTCGGTAAACTCATATAATACATGGTTTCGAATAGCACATTTCAATTCGACTTGCCTAGAAAGATACATCGGGATCTGATATTTATGTTGGATGATACCAAGTATTCGGATACATAGAAGGTTGTCAAATAAACGAGGTTTGATGGTATTTGTTGATTGTGTTATACAGTAAAACCTCAACAATATGATCACTGTTCATGCTGAAGAAAGTTGATCCTAGACGGTGTGATTATCAAATTAAAATATAGAAAAAAATGATCCATGAAAGTACAAACTTAATAATGGGATGTTCTTCATTTGGACGTGGTCTCACATGGGAAATGGACGTGGTCTCACATGGGAAATGGACGTGGTCTCACATGGGAAATGGACGTGGTCTCACATTGGAAATGGAGGTGGTCTCACATGGGAAATGGACGTGCTCTTACATTGGAAATGGACGTGGTCTCACATGGGAAATGGACGTGGTCTCACATGGGAAATGGACGTGGTCTCACATGGGAAGTGGACGTGGTCTCACATGGGAAATGGACGTGGTCTCACATTGGAAATCAACGTGGTATCACATGTCTTTAGGATCAGCATCAAGATCAAATATAGTTTCCTTCAAACTTCCAAATATTTGTAATGTAAAGCTAACTATTTTTACATAATGTGATAGATACGAACATATTGCAATACATATAGACATATAATTTAGGTAAGTGCAGCATCAACAGCAACAGAAGTAGCAGCAGCAGTAGTAGCAGCAGCAGAAGTAGCAGCAGCAGTTGTAGTAGCACCAGAAGTCGATGAAGTAGTAGTGGCAGCATCAGCAGAAATGGCATCAGCAGTATGAGCAGCACCATAAGTAGCAGCAGCAGTCGATGAAGTAGTAGTGACAGCATCAGCAGAAATGGCATCAGCAGTATTAGCAGCACCATAAGTAGCAGCAGCAGCAGAAGTGGCAGCAATTGATGAAGCATCAGTAGCAGAAGAAAAATCAACATCAGCAGCCCATGTAGCCATTTTTGATATCGCTATCATATTCATCAATATTACATCATATCGTTGTAATGAACTGTTAGACCTCAATTTCATTCTCAGAGCAAAACTCCCTTTTACCCAAGAATGGGACATTCTTACTCTCAACAACAGAAAATACTTTCCACCGGGTGATAGTTATTAATCGGGATATGAGGGTTTCCCGCATCGGGCTGTCACTCTGATTACAGAAAGAAGTTGGTAGGACTAAAGCAGCCGAGTTTAGCTGTAATAGATTGTTCCTGTTCCCACATCACCAATATTTACCTCCTTTGTTCTTAATAATCAGCTATTTTGATAGGCAAAACCGATAAGCCCTTATATGAGTAATTTTCAAATATGTGACAATTGACAAAATACCAAGAGAAAGTGCATGCGATAACCACTTTTTCTTCATCTTTGCTGAACCAACTACAGAACAAGGGAGGTAAATATTGTAAAGAAATCATATGCGTTGGTCAGAACGTTCCCACGCCAGTCTTGGAAAACATACTAGTACTAATTTGTTCTTCCACAAGCAACTGACAACTTCCTCATATGAATCAGGGGTGGAGGAGGACTGGCTTCGGGTGCATCATCTTCATTCATAGTGTCACAGAGAAAGTATACCTCACCCGGGTTTCGAATCTTTGTCCTCCAGCTGGGCAGTCGGGTATTATACTGCGATAACCGGGCGGACTACGGACAATATTTATCTCTATGAATGCAATTACAGTCTATTTATTCCTATGTACGTCGAGCTAAAATGGGCTGTTGGAAACCATGCATTTACATGATTCGGTGTGAGACAACTGTGCGAAAGTCTGGATCATACCTTACATTGCGTTCCACATTAAGTTAGTCTCATTTCGACAATTTCAGATGGAAATGTTCATTTGTTTTCCTGGCAGGTGAAACTAAAATAGTAAAACTAATATAACAAAATAGACATAGCTACTTACAGTGATTACCGTAAAACAGTTGTATAATCATTGCTGATAATTTTAGAATTTTTATGTCTATGAACACGTGGAGTTGATGGCGTTTTTATCTTCGTCTGTCGTAAATAAGCCGGGTGAAAAATCGAACTTTCTCAGAATGTTTGTACATGTATATATATAATGTGCAATTTGAACGATTAACATCTTAAAATATGAAATAGAATAGCAACAATTTTTTTTGTTTTATTAGAACACAATTATTCTCAAAAAGCTCATCCCATTTGATAAATCGAAAGGATTGCTTTTTTCACGGTCGGCAAAATTTAGGAGGGCAACGGATAACCGTTGGAGCGCATTTCCAAAAGTGTTGCTTATTATGCGTTAAGTCTTGATGCTAGTTGATACTGGTACAACATAAAATAATGCCCAAGATCAGATTTATCATGAAACCTGTGTGCGAAGACCTACGTCGAATAACGACCAAGCATTGCAATGGCTTTAGATGACCATTGAATTATCAATTTGATTTAAACAGAAACATTCCTTATCTGTCGAACTGGTCAACAAAGAACACTATTTTAATATTGAAAGTTTGTTCTTCACACTACCAAAATAGGAGATTTCACGATTGTCTCTCTCTTTACCCGTTCTATAGTTATGTCCCTTTATCCGTTCTATAGTTATGTCCCTTAACCCGTTCTATAGTTATGTCCCTTTATCCGTTCTATAGTTATGTCCCTTTATCCGTTCTATAGTTATGTCTCTTTACCCGTTCTATAGTTATATCCCTTTACCCGTTCTAAAGTTATATCCCTTTATCCGTTCTATAGTTATATCCCTTTATCCGTTCTATAGTTATATCCCTTTATCCGTTCTATCGTTATGTCCCTTTACCCGTTCTATAGTTATATCCCTTTATCCGTTCTATAGTTATGTCCCTTTATCCGTTCTATAGTTATATCCCTTTATCCGTTCTATAGTTATGTCCCTTTACCCGTTCTATAGTTATGTCCCTTTACCCGTTCTATAGGTATATCCCTTTATCCGTTCTATAATTATAATATAAACCTCAATATTAAGACCATCTCAATAAGAAGATCAGTTTTCAAGGGTCCCAATGGTCCCAATGGTGGTCTCATTATTGAGGTTTTACTGTATACACAAAGGTACCACGTGATTGCATAGAGCACCTGCTATAAATTGCATTATTTCTTATGACTAAATGTTTCTTGAAATAGACTGCTACATGTTGAACTATTAAAATGATTATTGAAAAAAAGACGCATTAACTACCGATAAAATTTGAAAATCACGATCAAGGGAGAGCATTATATATTTCTGAATTAAATTCGATTTAATCAAACTTGAATTGTCTCCCTTGATTCAATAGTGAAATTATCCGATGCAAATTTAATTTTAATTATACGATGTATATACATGATAGCATTAATGACTGATTAATCAAGCGGTTGGGTAAATATTAAACAGACAATTAATGCGTAATTGAGAGGTTATTGCTTAAATGCATGTTAAAACATTAGCAGAAATCAGTTTTTCATGCAATCTTTTTGAACTTCCCTGGTACAATTCAAATTTATACTAATTTAACATCGTGTTAAGATTGTCTTTCTTTATTCTAAATATTGCAAATCTTACGCGTAAAATTATGAAAATACGGCCAAGAAGTGGACCAGGCACACAATAAAAATGTTCAAGAGTTATTCCTTATGTTAATAAAACAATATATCGTGGTACATACATATATTGCGATACGTTGCTTCAATAGTGTAACATATTGCGGTACGGTCCAGGTGTATCATGCATGACACCTCTATTCTGAAGCCTACCATGATATATTGCAATACATAGAGCAACATATCGCAATATGTACCAATATGCCAACACAACTGTTATCAATCTCTCAACGATAATATTGTATGAGAAATTATGACAGGGAGAGCAACGAACGAAAACTCTGCATAGAAGATTGAAAATGAGAAAACGAACGTTAACTCTGTATATGAAACTATGAGATAGTAACGAACGATTACTCTGCATAGTAAAACTTGTGACTAAGAGAGCAACGAACGATAATTCTGTATATGCGCTAGTTGAGTGAAGGAGACAAACGAACGATAACTCGGTATAGGAGATTGGGAATGAGACAGCAACGGACGATAACTGTAATTGAAAGAATAGCAACCAATAACACTGCACACTAGATGGTGAGTAAAAGAGAAAATAAAGAAAACACTGCGTATGAAATTTGTGTGAATTAGAGCAACGGGCGATAACTCTTTATATAAGATTGTGATTAAGACATCAACGAACGATGACACTCTTTTTAGTGTGACTGAGAGTAACGAACGATAATCCTGAATAGGATTTTTGTAAAGAAATATTAACGATAGATAACTCTGTACAGGAAATTACGAGAGAGAAACGAACGATAACTCTGCATAGTAAAAATTGTGACTTAGAGAGCGACGAACCATAATTATGTACAGTACATTGTGATTGAGAGCAAAACGAACGATAACTCTGCTGCATTGGCGTCTGATCAAAACTGTTTCTCATCGGCAGACGTATAACCTAACTTACTGATTTTAACACCAATATATTTTGTAAGGTGGATACTAACGAATTACCGGTTTCAGCATGTAACAACTTCGATAGTAATAGTTCCAGAAATGAGAAATAAATAGGTTATGATGGATCAAGGATTTAACGCACACGCTTCACCATATACCCAGCTTTCTATGCCTCTTAGCTTACTTATCGCAGTGAATTGTCCTCCCCTTAAAAAATGACCCAAAATCGATATCGAGTTACCGTTTTGATCAAGGCTGGCTTATCTTTCTCTTGTTCTCCTGCCTTCGAGTGTTTTCACGTAACAAAATTTGACCAAACCTTGTTTCATTTACCGATGTATCCAACAAGGTGAATGAAAGAATACCGAACGGGTTGAGTTATAGGCATCGTATCTTGGGCTATTTTGCTGGAATTTTATAAAATATGAATCTGACATGTTATTTTCTATATTTCTTGCACTCACATGCGTAAGTTTTAGAAGTCTTAGCGTCACACGGGAATCAAACTGAGACTGGGTTCTGCATCAAGAACAAGCATTTACAAAAAGTACTACATTGTTCGATTTTTGAAAACCAATTACTGCTTTTACTCGTAGTACAAAGAAAACATAAACTCTCGACTTTAAACTAAATCGCTTCTATTACACTGTTACACAATTTTAAATTATTTAAAACCAGCAACTCCTGAAAATATTTTGTTTGATGTTCATTCGATGAAATCTTTATTGTTTGATCTTCAACCAAATCATAGAAATGTCCTCTATTTATTATATATTTATGTATATTTTCACAGGTTGACTGTTATGATATGAATAACAAATGTTATTTTCATTGCTCTGTGAATTCAGAAATATGACAACAGCCTAAGATAGGAATAAACGAGCATGTACCAGTGTAATATGTGTTTGGTCGGTGTTTTATATCTGGTCAACATATAGGTATACTATTCCGTGCTTCGTTAATAGCAACTGCGTAGAAAATAACAAGGGATTAAAAATGAAGGCTAAAGACTAAAACAGAACATGAAAAGCAAAAGGTAACAGTTACTAACACCCCCTTTTCTGAGTCGTTACAATATAAAATAAAAACATTAACTTGTCCATTACAAAAGCGGTCATTAATGATATGGTCGTAAGTCCTGAGAGAATACTGTAAATACGTGTCGCAATCAAAGCACTGAGGCGTTAATATGGTAAGTAGCTATGTACCGTACATTAATGAATTGAAAATGGCTGAACTAATCCAAGAGTAGCAAATAATCGTCTATATGCGTGTTGATGTTTAACGTTATAAAAGGTAAGTTACCATCAGGCCTCCATCTCTTCTTCATAAATGCATTTTGTAATGTGAACTGTGATTGTGCAGTTGACAAATACATTGTATGTCATATGATTAGACAAATGCTGCACAATCTTAATCAATTAAACAATAAAATTATTTCATCGTTTCATAGCATATTAGAAGTATTTTGCCAAATCTCAGGGGGTATTTACTTTCTGTCAAGCATAAATAGCACATTAAATTTTGATTTATTTGGATCCAAAAAGTATGTTTGCTGCTCAGCCCGCTTGGCTTACTCATTTGGTAGATCGCTAGACTGTCACCCAGTAGATCAGGGATCAACTCCCGGGTTGGGCTGGTTAAGTTATGCCATGACACTGGCTACGTTATTGTCCTTCACACGTGGAGAAGTTGTCAGTTACTTGGGAAAGAGCATGATAGTACTTTTCAATAATTCCAGGAAAACTAGTTAGGTCAACTGGCCGCCGTATTTGACTGAAATATTGTTAACAAATGCGTAAAACCCGCTATAAAACTAAATGTTTGCTGTTTAAACAAAATACGAATATCAGTAGAAATGGTAAACATCTTCTAAATAAACAAATACAATTATCTTTCGGTAAATCAAGTTCTCTGCCATATTAAATGTGTGCATATTGCGTATTTGCTTCCCGAGATCATTCCATACTGATTAGTGCATTCATCTTGGAGATGTTATGACGCGATACGAGCGTGTTAATTAGTTAAAGCAATTAAGCACGGCATGAAATGCAAATAATTTTAAAATCTGCTTTCGAATCAGACATATTTATAAATAATTAGAACATCAAGTGAACCGTTAATTGAAATACTACTAATCATATCGACGGTTTTGATTATAAATTCTATACGATTTGGAATAGATTATCTTTCTGGTCTGCTTGTTACAGAAAGATTGATATATGTATTACCTCCATACGTCGGTGAGCAGAATACAAACAATATAAATATTACATTCATAGAAATTAAGATTTCTAGAATATCTTTCTGGTCTGCTTGTTACAGATAGATTGATATATTTATTACCTCCATACGTCGGTGAGCAGAATACAAACATTATAAATATTACATTCATAGGAATTAAGATTTTTAGATTAAGACTTAAAAGCAAGAACATTTATTCAGCAATCTGAAGGTTAAGATTTGTTGTGCAACATAATATATTGTCAAGATGTTACGATTGCAGGTCACTCGATTATGCTACACTGAAGAAACTTTAGCAAATTAGCAATACACTGTATATAGGACAGATGTTGTATTAGAAGTGGATTAAGGTAATTGGAAATGTATTTCGGTAAATTTACCCTACTTTAGACGTATCTAGACATCCCTGAAACCCACATAAATGTGTGCGGTTTTAGTTGCTCTAAACTATGGAAGTGATCAGTCTAATGCGGGTTAAATACCACTTTTTCGAACATTTTAAATTTATTTGCATGTCATGCCCACTTAATTGCTTTAACTAACAACGCCGTGAACAAATAGACATACAATGTACATGTAAAAGCAAAATTAAAAAAAACTACTAACTACATATTACGAACTTATTACGAATTGAAGGCAATGTCTGTATAAACACTCACTTGTTTTCGGTGCAATTTTGTTCGGGACGGAAAGTAATAAAATGTTATGTTCGCCGATTACCTAGTCTGGGAATCAAGAGCATTTCTGTAAATTGGCAATTCAGTCTCAGAAACTAGGTATGGACCCGTCGAAAGAACAACACGATATATCTCAGAATTATCCATTTATTAAAATTTAGATATATATGTACGTTATTAAAAGTGCTTTATAGAAAATTTATTTTCAATATATTGTGCAAGTATTATAAACTAGTGCTTAAGAAAGCAAATTGTTAAACAGTTGTAATGACTGCTGTAATTAATCATCGTAATTAACGTGTACAGTTTGCAGAGGTGGTTGTAACAGCAGAAGTAGCAGTAAACACTTATAGGAGTGTAAGCAGTAGTGGTAGCAATAACACCAATATTAGCAGTAATAGTCATAAAAGCAGTAATAGCAGTAAAAGTAGTAGAATCAGTAACAACACTACTAGGAGTAGTAACAGTAATAGCAATAGTTTCAGTAACAACACTACTAGGAGTAGTAACAGTAATAGCAATAGTTTCAGTAACAACACTACTAGGAGTAGTAACAGTAATAGCAATAGTTTCAGTAACAACACTACTAGGAGTAGTAACAGTAATAGCAATAGCAGCAGTAACAACACTACTAGGAGTAGTAACAGTAATAGCAATAGCAGCAGTAACAACACTACTAGGAGTAGTAACAGTAATAGCAATAGCAGCAGTAACAACACTACTAGGAGTAGTAACAGTAATAGCAATAGCAGCAGTAACAACACTACTAGGAGTAGTAACAGTAATAGCAATAGCAGCAGTAACAACACTACTAGGAGTAGTAACAGTAATAGCAATAGTTTCAGTAACAACACTACTAGGAGTAGTAACAGTAATAGCAATAGCAGCAGTAACAACACTACTAGGAGTAGTAACAGTAATAGCAATAGCAGCAGTAACAACACTACTAGGAGTAGTAACAGTAATAGCAATAGCAGCAGTAACAACACTACTAGGAGTAGTAACAGTAATAGCAATAGCAGCAGTAACAACACTACTAGGAGTAGTAACAGTAATAGCAATAGCAGCAGTAACAACACTACTAGGAGTAGTAACAGTAATAGCAATAGCAGCAGTAACAACACTACTAGGAGTAGTAACAGTAATAGCAATAGCAGCAGTAACAACACTACTAGGAGTAGTAATAGTAATAGCAATAGCAGCAGTAACAACATCAGTCTCAAGAATTCCTTCCATATTGACAAGAATTTTTATCGGAGATATTGAGATCAGATGTAATATTGTTATAATAAAAGACTGCATTGCGTATAGTTTATTGTATTTATAAGACATAATAGGTATCCATATTATCCCTGCTTATAAGTTGTCCCATTTACTGTTTGTATCAAAGTATCCGAACTATCTTTGCGGAGACTTACACCGGTAAGCCCAGTTGGTTGGGTGCTGAGCTGTAACCCGAGAGCTCCTGATTCGATTCCCGAGCGGAGCGGGACTAATCATCTGCCCAGGAAAATTTTCATTTATTTACTGTAACACACATTGTTTATTTCAACGACATCTCACCAATACGCCGGAAATCAGTCCAAGACAGCGTCTGGTAAAACATGTCAACGCTGGGATTCGCAATCACCTTGTGCACACTATGAATTCAGTCCGGGTGCTTATCCTGACCAGACTATAGCAGATGCCGGAAACTACTGTCTTGATCCCAGATCAGATGGGAGCCCATGGTGTTACACAACTAATCCGGACGTAAGATCGGACTTTTGTGACATCGATAAATGTGATGAAGGTACATATGCCTTTTTGATGTATAACAGGACGAAGAATTTGTTACTTATGGTAGTGATGATAATTAAAGAGGTAATACAACTATTGGTTGGGGCTGTGATGACAATGTTTAATTTGTTGGTGATGATGGCAGTTTTAGTGTTTCGGATGATGATATTGTTGTAGCTAATGATGGTTATAATGTTGTTCTTGAGGGTGTTGATGATGGTAGTGTTAGTGTTCATATAGATTGTATTGTTGTTGTTTAGGATGATGTTGATGAAAGTACTGTCGTCGATGGTAATGATGATGGTACTATAAGTGTTTATGATGGTGGAGATGAAGAAATTTGTTCCCTTTTGTTAAAAATTCCAATCTAATCTAAAATCTAATTCGTCTGTGATCAACATACAAAAACAAAAATGCAATATTAACGCGATATGTTCGTTTAGAATTATATAGAACCTTTCTAAGATTGCATGTACATTGTATTATGACATATGGATATTTATGACGCTATTAACCTAGACCGAGATTGAAACTGAAATCAATCATAGACGATTACTCGCCGTGTGCAGCTTTCTGTGATAAATATCAAGAATGATTTCCCTTGATTAGCGGTATGCAAATTAACAGCAACAACAACACAACAGACGATAATTTAATGAAGACAAATCGACATTTTTTGTGGACGTATAAAACTTTAACTTTAAATGAAAGTTTAAAATTATAAAAAACACCATGATAATATTCATTCAATCAAGAAAACAGACATAACTGCTAAAACTGCAATTCTTGGAAAATATGATTTATTAGCCCCTAAACTTTTGAAAATGGACAATTTTACCGATTTTTACTCTATGTACAATGTAACAGTAGATGATACTTTTAAAATCAAATTGGAAGCAAGAAGATGTTTAGTTAGAATAAAAAGATTTACACTTCATGAAAGAGAATAAATTGAAGAATATTGTCATAATTGCTAAAATATTCCAGTATTAAGATAAAGTGTTTAAATTTACGTAAGAAAATAATTTCCCTCTATAATCTATTGATCAAAACTAGTAGAGCTGGGAACTCGATATCGATTTTCGGGTTATTTTCAAGGGAGACAATCCACTGCGATAAGCCAGCTAAAAGGCACGGAAACCTGCGTATGGTTCCGAATGTTATTCAAAATTCAATAAGAATCAATGTTAGTGTCAACTGGTTTTCAATAACAATATTTACCCCGAAGATATGTAAACATTTGGAATAATAAAGTATTAATTGTAACTAGTTCCGAGTTTGTTTGTCTCAATTGGCTCTGTCCTCAGAAATTCAGTCCAGTTAGTAATTTAATAATTAAAGCTTCATGTAATCAAAGTCTCATCAAGGTGTATCGTGTTTATGAAAAGAATATTTATATAAACAGAATAGAAGGACCGCAATTCTAGCCATTACGTAGCACTCACCACTATCATAGTTATTTATTACCGGATTTTACGAAATAAAGCGATGTCTGTGCGGCTTAATAAGTTCAATCCCTCATCGGCCTCCAAGAATTGGAGTTTTCAAAAACTCTTCGATAAAGTTGTGTAGGCGATGACTTCTCCAGGCACTTAGTAATTAGATTTAACTAAGTAAGGGTCAGCTCTACAAAGTTGCATATTACATCCGATGTTATATATACGGAACTGACCGGGAAATTCCGAACATTATGTCAAATTCATCTTAAATGATGTACGTGATGTTTTGACATGTTTACACCAATTTTTTTAACAGTTCAATTCAATCGAAATCAACAGAAAGTGTATCCAATAGCTATTCAGCATTATGTAAAAATCGAATGGCGGGTTAGCTGCTTGACCAGTATATAATTGAAATTATTGTTTAATGTAAAATACGTTCAACCTTTCAGAATTTACTAATGAGAGATTTTACAAAGACACACGTACATCCAGCCATTATGTTGGGACTTGGAATCGAACGAGAACTGGAAAAACTTGTCAGAGATGGGACGCTCATGGTCCTCATTTTCATAGCTACACTAACAAAATCTGCCGCAGAGAACTACTGCAGGGTTCCAGGTGGCTCGGGATATACATGGTGTTATACAACGGAATCCAACGGAAAGCATTTGACGTCTCCTCCTGTACAAAATGTGAGCAAATCAGATAGTGATCGATTCGTTGCTTCAACGAGTTACTAAATATACATTCTTATACATGTGAAAAATACAATACTACGTCTCATGTAAAGATGAGATGATATAATGTTTAGGTTTTCTGAAGGGTTTGTAAAACTGAAAAAGTGATGTAAATTCGACCTTATTTGTGGCAAATAACTGATAAAAGTCAAATCGGCCGACCGCAAATAATTTATAAAAGTCCAATTGGCCTGCCGGAAAATAACTGATAAAATTCCAGTGTGTTATTAACGACCGGCCTAGTGGATTATGTCAGTTATTTGCTCTTTATAAATGGGGATAACTGATATTACTGATACAATCATCGTTATAATTACAAGCAATTATTCATCATATTTCTTTTTTCTAATATCAGATAAATTCGACAAAAGCGTTCCCTGTAGCAACTTATTCTCTCTCTTTTATTAGTTGCTTTCTCTTTATAAATGGGGGGAAATCAAACTTGCATTGATACTATCATCGTTATAATTGCAATCAAGTATTCATCATATACAATGTTCTGTTATCAGATAAGTCGGACAAAAGGTGTTATACCACAGACGCACCTAATCAAAACACTGGATCTTGGGATGTAACTGTAGATTTTATGCAATGTCAAGCATGGGTCTCCCAGTCCCCACATCATCATAATTATACAGCCGATTATTTTCCGGACGCAGATCTTACTGATGCTGCCAACTTCTGCAGGGCGGGATCTTCCATCGATTCATTGTGGTGCTACACAATGGACCCATCTGTTGAGTGTCGATAGTGTGGTATACATAAATGTGTGTAACTTAATAGATTGTTCATCAAATTCAACATACACCATTCCTAATTGCAACTACCTTGCTATTCATTTCAGTTGTGTACATCAGTCAATTGATCAAAGCAGTGTTTACGTGTTACAAACTAGTACTTATCTGTTCTTCCAGAATCAAAGGTGGAGGACCAGTGGTTTTAAACGTGTCATCTTCGTCCAAAATATCACGGAGTACATACGCCTCACCCGAGGTTTGACCTACGACTAATCGATTGACAATCTAGTTCTCTACCGATTCGACCTAATCAAACTGATTTTGAGAAATCTCAGGATTTATAGATATCAATTATTGATACAATTACAGGGCCCTTCAAATCACGTGACGTGTTATGACAGTCCGACCGCTCGATCATACATGGGTACATGGAGCAAGACAGAATCTGGAAAGGTTTGTCAAAGATGGGACAGTCAGCTGCCTCATTCTCACAACCTTACAGCAGCCATGTTTGAAGAAGATGCGCTTTCAGATGCTGAAAACTTCTGCAAAGATCATGTTGGATCCGGAGAGCTGTGGTCTTACACAACCGACCCTGAGACGCCAATAGAGAATTGTGGGATAGAAATATGACCGTACATATTGACATATTGTGTACATGACAAAGCCCTGTTAAAATCTCAAAAAAGCGTTGATAATGTTGCTATTCATTGTTAGAAACGGATCTTGTTAAATATTAATTGTTATACACACCAAACTAATAGTCATAAATGTTTAGACTATAGTAACTTATATAAACAGGGTCTCTTATAAATGTGTTTATGTTATCTAATAGTCCATATATTTATTACAAGCGAAGTTAATTGTCATGCTGAAAGTGCTCATGAATACATGTGATGCAGGAATCATCAGATTTACCAAGTGTAAACCAATGTTTTAAACCTGTTCCCTTTACATAAGGTTATTTATTAAAAATCAGTATAATGCTGCTTGTTTCTTTGTGCTGTATTGTATTATGTTATTGTCAGCGTAATGGTTCATTGCTTTTTATGATTAGTTATTGCCTACATAGTCCATTTATGCGTATATGCTGAAAATAAATAACCATACATGTATATCGGTTAAGTGTGAGGTTAGCTAGATGTTAAATCGATTTAAGCCCCCAGTATTTTACTGACAGCTCTTAGGCTGTAAATGGCTATGTGGTTATTCATCTATTTATTGTCCTTGTGGTGATGATCCACGACGAGATTTTGTCTGTTTATGCTTCTTGAGAATTGGTCTCTTTGAACCTTTCAACTGAATATTTAACAATTCACCAATATGAAGTGATACCAATATCCCACACATCCCCTGAATAGTCATACCATATTTCTATGAAACCATCAAGGTACAATGTAAATTCTGACCATCGTTGGTAACAGGGACGAAACAATAATACTGTTAATACAATTCTTAGAGGCGTTCCCTGTAGTTACGTATTCCCTCTGTTTCCTTAACATTATTACCGATCTAATTGTTCACAAACAGGAAATACCTGCAAGACCGTAAAGCTTAACTTGTAGCCGATTGTTGGCATGGAAGTGCTTGAAATGCAAGAGGTAACGGAAACTGAGAGTACAAACCACATAATGAAAGGAATAGAAACATGTAATAGCAAGAAAAGGTAGCATGTCTAAATAACTGTTAAGTAAACCCACTTTTATAATGATTAGAGTGCGATATATCCTCTGACATACTAAGTTTAGCATAAGTAGGTATGTATTTAAACATATATCAAAAGTTGTGCTCATCTCTACCACCACCACTTTAGCATTGGATGTGCCAACCTTCCATTACCTATTGCTCATTTAAATAAAATAATAATATCTGGCAAAAACAAGCGAATTGCATTGTTTTTAAAAGGCACAGACAATCTGTCTGGCACACCGTAACATTCGCTACAATATAATTTTCAGCCAGAAAGGGAGCTACCCTTGCACAACTTTGTTGAATAAAACCTGGCACCGTCAAATAAATACCTTACAGATTCACTCACTGGTGATTAATAGCTTACCACACTAGCTTTACAGTAATGTATGTATCCCAATGTTTCTACACAAGGATGCACAACAATCACACTGAACAACATAATATGAAACCTGTAAAAGAAATATATGTGTTGCAATAACCATATGTCACTAAAATTATATATGAACCTATCTAATAGTATGTAATACTAAACATAACTTTAGCTTAACAGAACCGCCTAGATGTAGACAACAGTGCAGCTCGTATATTGTAGAACAACCTTGTTTGACCCACATGCGTTAGATGAGCATCAAATATGCAAAATGCGCATGCGCCGGACCGGATGTGGAATTACCACGGCGTCATTGCGTGATAGTCGCTTGTGTATAAGAAGAATCAAAGCGGTTAGTCGACCTATGCCTAACATAAAACACGGCGAGTAGAAAGTTTTTTGTGCAAAAAAGAATATTTCTGGAAATCAGCATTGTGACGAAATCTAGTTCAAGCTACGGCCGGGTAAGATTACAGTATTTCATAAATTCATTTTGAATTTAATCAGTATCGAGTTTATCAGTCTAGAATATTCATCTAAAAGCCACCTAGCATGCAAATTGGAAATAATTTATCATACAGACCAACAAGATGCATTTATTGGGTAATTACAACATGCATTCCTCATCAAAACACCAGGATATAAGAACATTTCATAGATTTTACTAACAATTACTCGAAAGGTGTATTTTTCAATTGTTTATCGCATTTCATCGTTTAAGAAATTAGATACGACATTTTGACATCTTTTGATATTTTGTCAGGAATCGGCTAGATTTTCAGTTACGACTTTTTACCCAACTTTTTTGTTCCTGTGAGGTAATAAAAAATCGTATCTAAAGCAAAATATTAGGTCAAAAGGTCGTATGTCTGCAAATAAAGGTAATGATATAGATACGTGAATTTCTTTTATTTCACTAATATTCCAAAGCCAAAAGAAGTTTTTATTTAAAGTTACATGTGTCTGCAATTTCAAACAAAAAAGTTGGACACTTTTTTCTTTCTCCTGAACATTTTCAAAAATCGAGATACGAGATTTTGACTTTCCAGCGACGTTATGTAAATAACTACAGTTGACTGATGTCTTTGTAACTGACCAGTTATCACGCCTTTATCAGAGATTGTGAAGGTTTTTGTTTATCCTAGCCCAAGTTTTGATCTGCCGACACTTCTGAGACACGTACAAGATACAATGGGTTATTAACATAATACATTTATTGCCGTGTGTGTCCAATCGACCTCTGGTCTCTCTTCAGACGGGGCTATCGATACGACTTTTACGATTCGTACCCTTTAAATTGACCATGTACCTAAATAATAAGACCACCATTGATTGTGAAGAAAGTCGGTCTTAGTTGTACGGTAGTATCTGATTATCGAGTTAATAAGGAACGAAAACAGAAACTTGTCCTTAAGTTAGGTAATACTACGAATACCTGTCGCAATTAAACGCTAATGGTAGGTCGCTAGGTACCGTACATTAGTGAATTGAAAATGGCTGAAACAGTTTAGGCTTCTAACTAAAATACATATACATGTATACGTTTTATAAACTATACTGAGTAAGATTGTGTACTTACAGAGGTGTCATGTGAACAAAGATATGTAGCACAATCATAATCAATTAAACAATACAACTATTTCAGAGTTTCATAGAATCATGGAAGTATGCCAAATCTCATGTGGCATTTTCATTTTGGTCAGACATTGGCAATATTAAATGTTGATATATTTAGTTCAGAATAATATGTTAGCCGCTCAGTCTGCCCGGCTCATTTGGAAGAACGCTAGGCTATCACCCGGCAGATCCGGGTCGATTCCCGGGTTCGGCAGATTATGTTTGTTAGTACTGGTTGATAATTCCAGGAAAACTGCTTAGGCCACCAGGCCGCCGTATTTGACTGAATTTGTTTAACAAACGACGTGAAACCCGATGAAATAAAATAAAACAAAAATGTTGCTTTTGATACAAAGAACGAACATTTTGATATCAGTAGAAATGATATACATCTTCTCTCATTTCATGACAAAATAAACAAAACCTTTGATCTTTCGGTAAATCAAGTTTGCTATTTTCTATAAGTGCCTTATGCGTGTTTTTTCCGAGATCATTCCATATTAATTGGTGCACTTAACTTTATGCGATGTTATAACCAGATACGAGCGTGTTGATTAGTTATAACAAGTTGATTGACAATCATTTTAAAATCTGCTTCGAATTCAGCATTCAGCTGTCATTATTTCGTGTTCCCAAATTGACGATCCATTTAAGCCTATTAATTAATTAGAAGAAACTTCACGTGATCCGTGAATTATACTAGTAATATTCCAGACGTTTTGGAATAGACAGTTATTCTAGTCTGCTTGTTACAACGGACAAGTTCTTATCAACTTAGTACAGGAAAATGTTCATCTTTTAGTTAACATAGTTTGTTATTTTATGCAGTGTTACTGTGTTGGGAGCAGCATTGTGTTATTACGAAATGTGGTAAGTGTGCTCCAGTGTGCAAGGAAATGTTTTTAGTGAAGGATGTTCGTCGTTTACGTATGATGAACCAGGTATGTTCTTCAAGTCGTTTTTGTTGTTGTTACTGCTGTTATTGTTGTTGTTACTAGTATTGTTGTCGATGTTATCGCTGCTGTAATTTTAGTTATTGTTGCAACTGGTGTTGTTTCAGCTGCTGCCTCATGAAAATAAAAATACTTTGTGTTGTAAGATTTTTCAACAAATATGATATTATGCTTACTTGGATACTGGATAGATCAACATTTCTACGCAACTTATTTTAGTATTTTATTTATTAAACATATACATACAGTCAGACCTTATTTATTCCCATTCATCGGGTGCGAAATTGAAATTCTTATGATACATGGTTTCAAATAGCTCATTTTAATTCGACGTACATAAGAACATATTTATTTCGGATGATGCCGATTATTTGGATAGAAGGTTGTCAAATAAACGAGGTCAGACTGTATTTATAGTTATATTTACCATTGTCGACATTGGCTTTAGAGGGAAGGTTTTATCCTGTTATCGTACACATTATTATCCCTGCCTATAAATTGTACCATTTACTGTTTGTATCAAAGTGCCCGAATTATCTTTGCGGAGACATCCACCGGCAAGCTCAGTTGGATGAGTACTGAGCCGTCACCCGAGAGGTCAATGATCGATTTCCGTGCGAGACTGGTCATCTGCTCTCTACACACTTTTGCTATCGTCATTTGTCATCCACCTCAAAAGTCGCCAGCTGATTGTGGCAAGCTCGTACTGTTTGAGCAGCATTCCAGGAAAACTGGTAAGGTCAACTGACTGTCATGTACACGGTTTCTTTTTAAATTGCGTTTAAACAAATAAAAGAGAGGATAAGTTGCTACAGGTAGCGCCACATACATAAGTCAATGCCTCCCCACACAGACAGAGAATAAGTTGTTACAGGTTACGCCACATACATTAGTCAATGGCTCCCCACACAGAGAGAGGATAAGTTGCTACAGGTAGCGCAAAATACATAAGACAATGCATTCCCCACACAGAGAGTGGATAAGTTGCTACACATAACGCCAAATACATAAGACAATGCCTCCCCACACAGAGAGAGGATAAGTTGCTACAGGTAACGCCACATACATAAGACAATGCCTCCCCACACAGAGAGAGGATAAGTTGCTACAGGTAACGCCACATACATAAGACAATGGCTCCCCACACAGAGAGAGGATAAGTTGCTACAGGTAACGCCAAATACATAAGACAATGCCTCCCCACACAGAGAGAGGATACGTTGCTACAAGGAACGCCACATACATAAGACAATGGCTCCCCATATAAAACCTCCGTGAAAACAACAGTCCATAAAACCATCAGGCATTTAAAGTGGTGCAAGGGAATACGCCAGGGAACAGGGGCGCAAGGACCTTAACTCAAAACAGCACATAAAAGATATCCTGTCTGGACAAAATTCATCAAGGTATGCTTTTACATTGCGTATTAACATCATATCGTGCGATACATATCACTGGCCAGTTTTGCGCGTGTGATATTTTTCATATTAACCGCTAGTCAATATTGCAGTTTTCAGCCTTTCTTATCCCGTTTGACTGGATGTATATACAGAAATACTGCCCTGATATTCTAAAGAAACTGTAGATAATTACAAAGTAATCTTTGTGTGATGAAATTAATGTACCTTATAAAATACCCTGTATATAAAATATACATGTATGTATTTAATGTGACATACATGGCATACTGCAGAATCAAAAGCGTGCTAACTAACGATATCTCACCTGTACGCCGGAAGTCAGTCCAAGACAGCGTCAGGTGAAACATGTCAACGCTGGGATTCTCAATCGCCCCACTCACATATCTATACCCATCCGGATTACTCTCCTGACCAGTCTATAGCAGATGCCGGACACTACTGTCGTGATCCAGAACAAGATGGAAGCCCAACACAACTTATCTTGAAGTGAGATGGGACGTTTGTGGCATCGATAAATGTGACTAATCCTAATAGCTACACTTCCGCCACAACATTTCCTGACGACACATTATCTGCAGCAGGGACCCCAGTCTCCTGGGATATACATGGTGTATACAATGGAAACTGAAACCAAATATGAAGCATGTGACGTCACCTCCTGTTTAAAATGTAAGAATATCAAACTATGATCGATTTGTTGATTAAACATGATACTAAATTATCCAATGTTTGTGTTACCATCAAGTACTTCTATAGTATTAATCGAAAATGATGGGAATGATATTGGCAAAATTTAATATACATTTGTATTACTATATGTCAAAAAGAATTATGTCAGCTGTGAGATGGTTTTGCTCGCAAAATGTACATATAATAAAAGATGAAGTCGAACAGAAGCCACTCCTATAGCATTAGAAGACATGAAAATATACATGTGACAAATTACAAAACTACATCACATTAACAGATGCGATGAAATAATGTTGATGTTTCTCAAGCGTTCGTAAAACTTGAGTATAAAAAACGTGTAATGTAAATTCGGCATTATGTTTTGTATATCAGATAAGTCGGACAAAAGGTTACCACAGACTACGCTTATAAATACACTGAATCTTGGTATGTAACCGTAGATTTTATACAATGTCAACCATGGGTCTTCCAGTCTTCACATCAGCACAGTTATACAGCCGATGATTTTCCGGACGCTGATATTTTTGATGCTGCCAACATATGCAGGGCGGGATCTTCCATCGATTCATTGTGGTGCTACACAATGGACCCTTCTGTTGAGTGGCAATACTGTGGTTTACATAAATGTGTTTAATTAAATAGATTGTTTATCAATTTTACCATAAATCATACCCAATTGCAATTACCTAGCTATTCATTTCAGGTATGTACATCAGTCAATTGATCAAACCAGTCTTCACGTGTTACAAACTGATACTTTTCTGTTCTTCCAGTAGCAACTGATAATTTCATGAATCAAAGGTTGAGGACCAGGGCTTTTTAACGTGTCATCTTCGTCCAAAATATCACGGAGTACATACGCCTCACCCGAGGTTCGACCTACCACTCGATTGGCAACCGACTTGATCTAAGTGTACTGATTTTTGAGAAATTGAGGATTTGTAGATATCACTTTTGATACTATTACCAAACCACATGACCTGTTATGACAGTCCGACCTTTCGATCATACATGGGTACATTGATCAAGACAGAATCTGGAAAGGTGTGTCAAAGATGAGACAGTCAGCTGCCCCATTCTCACAACCTTGCAGCAGTCATGTTTGAAGATACGCTTATAGATGCTGAAAACTTCTGCAGATATCCCAGTGGATCCGGAGAGCTGTGGTGTTACACAATCGACCCTGAGACCCCAATAGAGAATTGTGGGATAGGAAAATGTTCTAGAGGTAATGTACATTCTGACATATTGTGTATATGACAAAGCCCTGTTTAAATCTCCAAAACGCGTTGATACTGTTGCTATTCATTGTTAGAAACGGGCCATATCTTGTTAAATATAACTTTAACAAATATAACAAATAAATAGTCATAATATTTAGACTCTAGTAACATATATAAACGTATATAAACCGAGTCTCTTATAAATTCGTTTATGTAATGAAATTGTCCATATATTTATTTCTAGCGCTGGTGGTCCAGCGAACAAAGGCACCAGTCGGAATGCAGTATTCCTGTTTAACAAACGTCTGATTAAAATGAATTTTGCGAACTTTATACAACAGATCTCTTCAAATATTTGGTCCAGTAAGCCATTCTCTAACACAGATTTGACACTAGTTCCATATTACAAATAATAGATGGATATTTATAGCAAAATTTACGACACTTATAACATAATTTATAATAACTATGACCTTGTTTGAGAAGTTTACCTATAAGAAGGAGGTTGCGCTTATTAAAGTCATCTATGTTACTATAAGCTTTTAGATGTTGAGATATGTAAATGTCATATGAGGGTAATCTCGGAATATAACCGTCTAGTGGTAGAACATTTACAATTTCGAAGTCATACTCATATCGTATATCATACACTTTTGTAATAATAATGCCATTATATATGTAAATATCTAAGCGAAGAAACGAGACATGTGCCTCATTTGTTGTATTTCCAAAGTTGTAACTCTATTGAATATATTTATTATAGCTGGAAAATAGTAATGATCCCATCTAAATAATGACAGTTATTAGCCAGTACCATGGACAATTATCTCTCTATTATTCTTCCTTTAGTATAGACGCATATTTGTATCATTTTCGCAATATAAGTCTTGTTATTTTCTCTATTTCTATTTGTCTGTAATTTGAATTACCTGTCACCAGTATTAAATTTATGTCCTATTAAAACCTAACATGTTCCGGTTGTCTTTACATAAGGTTGTTTATTTACAATGTTGTGGTTTATTCGTATTCTGATGTAATTCATTTAGTAACTGCTACTACTGTTGTTACTGTTACTACTGCTGTTATTGCTACTACTGCTGTTACTGCTACTACTGTTGTTACTGTTACTACTACTGCTACTACTTCTACTATTACTGTTGCTGCTACTACTTGCGTTGCTGCTACTGCTGATGTTTCTACTACACATACTAGTGTTAGACTGCTACGTCTGCTATTATTACTACTATTGCTGTTACTACAACCACTGCCAACTTTACACGATATTAAAACTGTTGAACAATGTTTTCTTTAGCACTATTTTATAATACTTGTAAAATATATTGATTATTTTTCTATAAAGCTCTTTTAATGACGTATATTTAAATTATGATGAATCGATAATTTTGAGATTGTTGTGTTGTTCTTTGGTAGGGCCATCACGAGTGGCGTTCATTGGTTCTGAGCCAGAATTCCCGCTTACACAATAACTCTTGATTTCCAGACTGGATTATCACGGAATATTTTATTTTATTTGTGTTTGTCTACAACAAAATTAAGTCGAAAACATTTGAGCGTTTATATTCGCTTTTCCTTCAACCCGTGATAGGTTCGTCACATGTAGTAACATGTAGAAGTTGTCATTGAGAAAAACATACACAGTTTTTAAAATTAAGTTTTGAATTTTGCTTTTGAGTCAACTTGTTCACGGCCTGTAATCGTTGGTTCCATTTGCATATTAATAATACTATTTGATATAAATAGAATGATATCTTGCACATAAAATAGACATGAACCTTCAAAGCATACATGACGATAAAATCTCTTGTTTTAATTGAAATGTTGATCGAGTCTTCCACAGGCTGGGTTCGCGTGATAATAGTTATTATAATTACCCATGAGCATTCTACCATTTAGCTTACAAGATGATATGATCGCGGAGAACTTAAAAATATGTACTAACCATGCATAATTTAAAGACCGAACGTTAGGGAACAGGCGCTGAACTCAAAACATACTGCGCTGATTTTGTCAGATGTTCACTCGATGGAATTAAATATTGTTTGATCTTTCACCAAAACATATATAATAGAAATACATGCTCAAAATGTTCAAGCCTTTCAGGGATTTATGGTAATACATCGATAGATTATCTCCTGATCTTTCAGTCTTAAGCAGTGACAAATGTTATGTGCATAGATTAGCGAAATTAATTTGTCATGCTTAAGTGATCATGAATTAATGTGATGCGAAAGTCTACAGATTCACCAAGTGCAAACCATTTTCTATTTGTACATTATGCGTAATAGTTTCCTGAGTCTCATTCTATATTAATTGGTGCTCTTAAATTTGAGATGTTGTGACTAGATACGAGATTGTTGATTAGTATAAGTCATTGAGGTCGGAATACGAGGGTTGTCCAATTAAATCGTAGACAATGGCTGTAAAACAACAAAACATTAACAAAAGTTCTCCAAATAGTGTTGTATTATCAGCATCTTTTCAACACGTATATACACTTATATTGAACTGCCTCACACATTGTTGAAATGACATTAAAATGTATAACAGGACATACAGACATGCGGCGCGCATATTGACGACATAACGTTGTTTTGTGATTTTGATGTGTCTGACATTTACTCTTTCTCGAAATATTCGCCGCCATATTGTACGCATTATTATGGCACTGCATCCAACTCGCAAACACAGATTTAAACCAGTCCTTATTTAGACTTTTGTTAAATACTTGAACTGCATATTTGATCTCATTGTGATTTTCAAACTTTCGCCATCGCAGATAAGACTTCAGTGTCGAACGTAAGCAAAATCAAGGGGTTCTAGGTCAGGGGAGTATGGGGGATGATCCACTCTCTGATATCCTAGATAAATCTCTTATGCTTTCCCAGACGTCGCCATTTTAAAAACAATCATTAAACACCAATTTGCGTGAAAATAGCGTCATGCGGAAATAACAGACGTTACATTTATGAATTTTTAAAGTATGACGTCAAAATGATCAAAGAATACATGGGTAACGTAATTTGGTTGAATAATGAAGTTTGGCACATATAGAACAACTTATTTAAAGCTATAGCTATTTCGGTTATCTTATCAAAAGACGTGCGCCGCTCCCGTGTATTGCTACACAAAATACACAAGTGGGTTTTATTTTTCAAAACAAATGCAATAAAACTGATCAAAAATTATTAAATAGTAGCCTACATGTGAATAAAATTATTACATTCGAACGTCAAATAATTATGTTATCGACAAATCTACGATTTAATGGGACAACCCTCGTATATGCCAATAGTTTTAAAATATGCTTCGAACTATGCATTCAGTCATTTATTTATGTTTCAAAACTTGTGACTAATATTTAGAAACATCACGTGATCCGAGAATTATAAAGGACGACTTTGATTACAAATTCTATGCGTTCTGCAATAGACTGTCATTCTGGTCTACTTGTAACAACGGACAGGTTCTTTATTAACTTAATACAGAAAACGCTGTTACACATTATTTAATATAGAAAATGTTAGTTTTTCGACTAACAGAGTTTGTAATTGTATTCAGTGTTACTGTGTTTTCTGTTAATGGTGATTATTACGAAGTGAGCAGCATTGCGTCACAAAATCCTTCAACCACAAATTTAATTTTTTCATCTTCAGATGTGAAAAATGTGCTCAAGTGCGCAATGAGATGTTTTAAAGAAGGATGTTCGTCGTTTGCTTATGATGAACCGGGTATGTTGTTCTTGCTATCGCTGTTAATGTTGTTTTTTTGCAGTTCTTGGTATTATAGCTGTTGTTGTTATGGTTGTTCTTGATTTTATTGCTGATGTCACTAGTATTGTTGATGATGTTATTGTTGTTGCAATCGTTGTGATTGATGTAGCTGTTGTTCATTCCGCTGCTGCTGTTTTGCTGCTGTTGTTGTTGTATCTAATAGTGATTGGGAAAATCCGGAGAAATCCGGAAAAATCCGGGCAGTTGGTCCCCGGCTTGAATGCTTTATGCATTGCGGGAAGTTGTTAGATTTTTCAACACATTTGATAATAAACTTACTTGGAAACTGCATCGACCAACATTTCTACGCAACCTTTTAGGAGTATTCCAGTTTTAAACATGTAAATATTTATAATACACATTTAACATTGTTGACATTGGCGTTTGTGGGAAGGCTTTATCCTTTACTCGTACTGTTCATATCAAAGTATACGAATTATCCTTGCGTAATCTGTTCGGTAAGGTTAGTTAGTAGAGTGCTAAGCTGCCTGCCGAGAGTTCCACGTTCGATCCCCGGGACATGTTCTCTGTGAAATTTATCTACGGTCATTTGTCAACCACCTCAAAACTAATGAAGAGAAGTTGGCAGCTGCTTTTGGAAGGGCAAGTTAGTAATGTTTTAGCACGAATAGCAGGACAAGTGGTAAGGTCAACTGGCTGTTACGTACAACGATACATATACATTGGCCGGTTTTGCGCGCGTGATATTTTGCATATCACCCGCTAGTCAATATTGCAGTTTTCAGCATTTCTTACCCCGTTTAGCTGAATGTATACAGAAACGCCGCCTTGATAATTTAAAAAGTATAGATACATGTAATTTCAAAATACACTGTATATAACATATATGTATTTAATGTGATACATTGTATATTGCAGAACCACAAGAGTGCTACCCTACGAGTTCTATCCAATACACCGGAAGACAGTCCAAGACAGGGTCTGGTGAAACATGTCAACGCTGGGATTTGTACCTAAGAAATCCGGATACATTTCCTGACCAGACTGTAGCAGATGCCGCAAACTACTGTCGTGATCCCACAAACCGTAGGATCCCATGGTGTTACACAACTAATCCGGACTTAGAATGGGACTTTTGTGACATGGACAAATGTGGCGTTGGTTAGTATGCCTTCTTGATATTGTACAACCGCAGACGACGACGATAGTGTTACTGATGGTAGTGTTGATGATGGAAAAGGCAATAGAGCTGTTGGTTGTGGTTGTGATGATGATGATGACAATGTTAATGTTGTTGGTGATGATGATGATGATGTTAGTGTTTGTATTTCTGATGACAGTATTGTTGTTATTAATGATTATTGAAGTGTTGTTGTTGATGGTAATGATGATGATGATGCCGGTTTTTCTACAATTATAATGACACTATTAGCCTGGACCGAGATTGAAACTGAATATCATTTATTGTACTTAGCACTCGGTCCAAAATACTCACACAATCTTCAATCTAAGAATCACTCTAAATGTCTGAAAGGAGAGCATTTACAAAAATCCTCCGCAATCTGTCAGCATTATAATCAATATTTCACTTTAATCCCCCGATTCCCAGCAGCGTGAATTTCGACAAATTAGTGTGCTGGAGTCGAAGCACAGTATTAACGATTATGTTTGTGGAAGCCGTTACGTTGACCGGCAATTTCTCAGTCGTACGGGGATGGTGTTTTTTGTACAAGTTCTTTTACACTCTGATATCACGCCCATGCATGTTAATCTGAAAGGGGCCACATATTTACAATGCCGATCATAGGCAGTAAAAACTACTAGGGAGCTACCAGTACCCGAGTTACCGTACTGTGCATTCGTATGATGACACACAAATGCAGTGTATGGAACCCACGTGGTCTGCGACGTCAGTTGTACTTCTGCATACAGTCAAATTTAGTTAGACTTTGGAAATTCTTGTCGACTTATCATATTTATTTATTTGTGGATTGTCACAAAATGAAGTGCTTTCTATGGGGCTTACTTAGTTCAATTCATCGTTGGCCTACGTGTACAGCTTTCAATTTCAAACGCTACGAGATGGCCGTGTTGGTATTGCTTTCTACCAGGGTTTGAAACAACGAACGCACTCAGTATATAGAAGTAGAACTAAGCAAGGGTATGCTCTCCAAATGTTGCATTTTACATCCGAGGTTATAAACATATATATGTTACAAATGACTATATACTGGTCATATTGTATTTTGAGAACTTTGACTACATTTGTCAAAGTCGTGATATTTTGACTGGTTGACACCGATTTTGTTTCGACAGTTCAATTCATTTGAAGCATATAGATTACGACTTACGTCAACCCAATTCAACAGAAGATTTATCCAGTAGCTTTTCAGAAGTTACATGAAATATTTATAAATTCACTAATTTCATTGGTTAAAGGCTCGCGTATAGGATTCTATATACACGGCGCTGACAGGGTATATGACGTCCGAACTCATTTCCCCTTCATGCGCCTCGTGACCATTTTCGCTCACGGCTCGACTCGAAAACTATTATCTCTTGATGGCTGCAAGTTCCTAGAAATTGACAATTGATCTTCACACATGATTCAATAAATATTGAACAGATTACATGTGTGCTAGTACTAATATTCAAAACGATAGATTTTCAAGGTTTGAGCAAAATTCAGTTCGATAAAGTCCATGAGATCAGACGCGTGAAAATAATAATTAGAGCGCAAGCGCGCGCTTAACCATGTGTATTGAGGTACCTTATGGGGTAATGCAATTAATATTAAGGCAATATAACGTGTGAGTGAAATAAAAATATTTGATCTACAGCAAGTAATTCCCGATATATTTTAAAAGGAAAACGTTTTAATTACTGATATTATACATAACTAAAACACTCTAAACAATTTTATGAACCAAAAAACAGCAAAAATGCACAGATCTAATTCTTAGATCTAGAGCTAGGCATTGAAACATCGCTTGTTAAGTTAAATTCTTATGAAAACACGGATTTGCAGTATTAAAATTCGTTATACTGGTTGTTGACAGGGTATCTGGGGGAATATACCCTGCCAAGAACCTGTATAACTAATAATATAAGTATATTATTGTATATTATTAAACACGTTGAACTTTCCAGAATTTACTCATGAGAGATGTTACAAAGACACACTTACAACTAGCGATTATGTTGGGACTTGGAACAAAACGAGAACGGGAAAAGTTTGTCAGAGATGGGACGCTCAGACTCCTCATGCCCATAGCTACACTTCCGCCACAGCATTTCCTGACGACACAGTATCTGCCGCACAGAACTACTGCAGGGATCCGGGTGGCTCGGGATATACATGGTGTTATACAATGGAAACGGGAACCATATGGGAAGCATGTGACGTCACTTCCTGTACAAAATGTGAGCAAATTAGATAGTGATTGATTCGTTGCTTAAACGTTTTACTAAATTAATCAATTATTGTGTTAACTATTATCAAAATAGTTGACGAGTGATAATCAAAGTTTATAGATATGTTTAGAACATGTTGTACCTTTCCAACTTGGGAAACCATTGGTACTAAAATATATAAGAATACAATATTAAGTTTGTTAATGGGATTTTCAAATATATGAACAAATATAATTTATATATACACTATTGATGACGTAGGTAAAAGTTTCATCACATATTTACATGTCAAAAAGAAGGATGTCGACTTTTAGAAGGTTTTGCTGGCAAAATTAAATCAAGTGAATGATGAGGTACAGCAGGAAAGGCCACACAGAAAGGACTCAGCCATTCCAAAATCATAAGAAGACATGAACATGTACATGATTATACATGTAAACAATTACAAGACTTCATCACATTTATAGAAGAGATGTTATAATTTGGAGGTTTTCTCAAGTGTTTGTAAAACTGAAATTGTTATGTAAATCAGGAGGCCTGTCCCAAACGACTGATAACGGTTCGACCTTCCACAAGTACTGGTTGATAAAAATGTCTGCCGAAAATAACTAAAACATTTCCAATCGGTTTTATTTGCGACCGGCCTGGTTGATTGTATGAGGTTTTGTGAGGTAAGCTTGCTGTTAAATCGATTTATCCCCCAGTATTTTGCTGACAGTACAAAGGCTGTATTTCGCTGTATGCTTATTATTTCTGTTTGTGTTTGCTATATTTCCCTTTCCCTTGTGCAATTCTTTCACTTTATATAGTGTTCAGGTTATTTCCTGACCTGTTTGGGCCTATTGTTGCAAGCTGTCTTGACTTGTCCTGTGATCGTGTCCATCCATTAATTCCCCGACCCTCCTTCACTGTCCTCTTTGATTCTCCTAGTTATGCCTTATGGTCTGCCAGGTCATTCCTTGCGCCTCTGTTCCTTAACGTGTGTACCCTTTAACCTCCTCAAGTGCCTTATGTTTTATGGATTGTTGTTTTCCCGGAGGTCTGTGTGGGGAGGCACTGTCTTATGTATGTGGCGTTCCCTGTAGCAACTTATTCTCTCTCTTTTATTAGTTGCTTTCTCTTTATAAATGGGGGAAAATCAAACTTGCATTGATACTATCATCGTTATAATTGCAATCAAGTATTCATCATATAAAATGTTCTGTTATCAGATAAGTCGGACAAAAGGTGTTATACCACAGACGCACCTAATCAATACACTGGATCTTGGGATGTAACCCACAGTTTAATAAAATGTCAACCATGGGCCTCACAGTCTCCACATAAGCATGATTATACAGCCAATGATTTTCCGGATGCCGATCTTACTGATGCTGCCAATTTCTGCAGGTCAAAGGATAGCATCTGGGGACTGTGGTGCTACACAGTGCAACCGGATGTTACGTGGCAATACTGTGGTATACATAAATGTATGTAACTTTATAGATTGTTTAATCAATTCAACATAAATTACTCCCAATTGCAACTTCCTAGCTATTCATTTCAGTTGTATACATCAGTCAATTGATCAAACCTGTGTTTCCAAGCTAACAACCAATTTGTTCTTCTGGTAGCAGCTGATAATTTCATGAATCAAAGGTGGAGAACCAGTGGTTTTAAAAGTGTCATGTTCATTCTATTTGTCACGGAGTACATACGCCTCACCTGAAGTTCGAACCAACGACCACTTGATTGACAATCGAGTTCTCTACCTATTCGACCTTAGTGTACTGATTTTGAGAAATTTAGGATTTGTCGATATCACTTTTTGATACAATTACAGGCCCACGAAATCACGTGACTTGTTATGACGGTCCGACTGTTCGATCATACATGGGTACACGGAGCAAGACAGAATCTGGAAAGGTGTGTCAAAGATGGGACAGTCAGCTGCCTCATTCTCACAGCCTTACAGCAGACATGTTTGAAGAAGACACGCTTACAGACGCTGAAAACTTCTGCAGAGATCCTAATGGATCCGGAAAGCTGTGGTGTTACACAATCGACCCTGATATCCCAAAAGAGAATTGTGGGATAGAAAAATGCTTTCCAGGTAATGATCTATCACTGTACATAGTGACACATCGTGTGCAAGACGAATCCCTTGCGTTGATAGTTTTCCTATTCATTGTTAGAGACGTACCATCTCTTGTTAAATGTAACTTTGTGTGGATAACAAATAAATGGACATAAATATACAGTTATAAATTAGCAAACTTTTTATAACAGATCATAAAAATTTGGTTCAGTAATTCCAGTCCCTAATATAGATTTGACACTAGTTCCATATTTCAAAATAATAGATAAATATTTATAGCAAAATGTACGATACGTCTTACATAATTTATGATAACGTTTACCTTGTTAAAGGATTTTACCTATAAGTAGAAGGTTACGCTTATTAAAGTCATCTTTGTTACTATAAGCTTTTAGAAGTTGAGATATGTAAATGCCATATGAGGGCGATGTCGGAATATTACCGTCTAGTGGTGGAAATGTATAATCTCGAATTCGTTATCATATCGTTTATCGTATTTTTGTAGTAATAATGCCATTATCTATGGAAATATCTAAGTCAAGAAATGAAACGTGTGTGTCAAATGTGTTGGATTTCAAAAGTTGTAACTCTGTTGCATATCTTTTTTTCATCATAGCTGGAAAATATTCATTATTAATATTGAAAACATCACCTAAATAACGAGTTATTTGGCAGTAACAATTTGCTCTCTGTTTTGATGTTTTATAACGCAACTTAATCCTACCTTAGTATAGTTGTACATTTGTTTCATTTTCTCAATATATCATTTTATATTTTATTTATATTTGTTTGTATTTTGAATTACGGTTGCCTTTACATAAGGTTATTTATTGACGACTCACGGTTATTTCGCATTCTGATGTAGATAATTAAGTATAAGGCTGCTTGTTTCATCGTACTGGATTACATACAGTGTCATTTAATACGCAATAATTAATTGCTGTCAATGATTGGTTCCGGACTGCTTAGTCAATGTATGTGTATATGTTAGAAATCAATAGTGAGGTTAGCTAGCTGTTAAATCGATTTAAACCCCCAGTTTCGTGATGTTTCCAGCCATTAAAATTGCCCACCCTTGTTGTCCCACTAATTTCTCCTTAGTTATTTTGTGGTCGGCCATACCATTCCTTGCACCCCTATTCCCATTTATGTTTGCTCTAGCACGTCCTCAGTGCCTAATGTTTTGTAGAATATTGTGTTCTCAGCTGTCTGTGTGGAGAGGTCTATGTGGCGTTCATGGTGAATTTCATAAAGAAAAAATGTGAAAAATACTTTACAAATATTCAAAAAGTGTTTCCAGGAAGAGTTGAACTTTGTGGAATGTGTATTTCAAAACCAGTAGAGTAATAATAGCAACCGAATAATAACCACGAATGTTATTTTATCGTATTTTTTCAGACAATCCGCCTGGAGATGGAAAATGTCGTCTTTACAAAGATAGTTCAGTCTATTCCGAACTACCAACGGGGTCGGAACACTATGTTATTAAACCCTAAGCAACGTCACCGCCGTAGAAAATATGTATAATTAACGCCAGAATGCATCTTAATACAAACATGAAAACTACACATTCATTCTTTGAAATGACCAAATGAATCCGAATATAGTTTGTAAATAACGGCAAAACGAAAACTGTATATGACAACTGTGGTCATTTGGTTCGGAGGACTTGATGATTCGTCAATTCTTTATAATCGGTGTAAAGTTATTGTTGATACTACAAAGTACTGCTGGTGTTATTACTACTACTGCTGTTACACCAGCTACTATCGCGGCTACTGTTGTTCCTCAGTCTGCTATAATTGTTGTTCTTGCTACCATTGGCGTTGCTGCTTGTTACAGCTGCTACTGCTGATTATGTGACTACTGCTGTTATAGTTGCTACTGCTGTTACTACTACTCCTGTTGTTGCTACTACAACTGTTGTTACTGCCTCTACTACTGTTGCGGATACAACTTCTGTTACTACTACTCCTGTTGTTGCTACTACAACTGTTGTTACTGCCTCTACTACTGTTGCGGATACAACTTATGTTACTACTACTCCTGTTGTTGTTACTACAACTGCTGTTACTGCCTCTACTGCTGTTGCGGATACAACTACTTTACTACTACTACTGTTGTTCCTACTACAACTGCTGTTACTACTACTACTGTTGTTCCTACTACAACTGCTGTTCCTACTACAACTGCTGTTACTACTACTACTGTTGCGGATACAACTTCTGTTACTACTACTACTGTTGTTGCTGCTACAACTTCTGTTGCTACTACTACTGTTGTTCCTACTACAACTGCTGTTACTGCCTCTACTGCTGTTGCTGCTAAAACTGCTGTTACTGCTACTAATACTGTTGTTACAACGTATGCTGCTATTACTACTTCTGTTGCTGCTACTGCTGGTGTAACTGCTACGTACTACTATTGCTGCTACTGCTGATGTCACTGCTACTACTTCTGTTGCTGCTACAACTGCAGTTACTGCTACTACTTCGATTGCTACTACTGCTCATGTCACTGCTACTACTACTGTTGCTGCTATTGCTGATGTCACTGCTACTACTACTGTTGCTGCTACAACTGCTGTTACTGCTACTACTACTATTGCTGCTACTGCTGATGTCACTGCTACTTCTACTGTTGCTGCTACTGCTGATGTCACTGCTACTACTAATGTTGCTGTCACTGCTGGTGATACTCCAACTACTTCTGTTGCTGCTACTGCTGGTGTCACTGCTACTAGTACTGCTGCTGCTACAACTGCTGTTACTGCTACTACTATTGCTGCTACTGCTGATGTCACTGCTACTACTACTGTTGTTGCTACTGCTGGTGTTGCTGCTACTTCTTCTGTTGCCGCAACTTCTGGTGTCACTGCTACTACTTCTGTTGCTGCTACGGCTGGTGTCATTGCTACTACTTATGTTGCTGCTACGGCTGGTGTCACTGCTACTACTTCTGTTGCTGCTACGGCTGGTGTCATTGCTACTTCTTCTGTTGCCGCAACTTCTGGTGTCACTGCTACTACTTATGTTGCTGCTACGGCTGGTGTCGTTGCTACTAATTATGTTGCTGCTGCGGCTGGTGTCATTGCTACTACTTCTGTTGCTGCTACGGCTGGTGTCATTGCTACTACTTCTGTTGCTGCTACGGCTGGTGTCATAGCTACTACTACTGTTGCTGCTACGGCTGGTGTCATTGCTACTACTTATGTTGCTGCTACGGCTGGTGTCATAGCTACTACTATTGTTGCTGCTACGGCTGGTGTCATTGCTACTACTTGTAGTTGCTGCTACGGCTGGTGTCATTGCTACTACTTCTGTTGCTGCTACGGCTGGTGTCATAGCTACTACTACTGTTGCTGCTACGGCTGGTGTCATTGCTACTACTTCTGTTGCTGCTACGGCTGGTGTCATTGCTACTTCTTGTAGTTGCTGCTACTGCTGATGTCACTGCTACTTCTGCCAACTTTACACGTTAATTACAGCAGACAGTATAACATTGTGAAATAATTTGTTTTTAAGCACTATTTTACAATACTTTTACAATATATTGAATTTCTATTTTCTATAAATCACTCATATATATAATGTATATCTAAACTATAATAAAAGTATAATTCTGAGAAAGAATGTGTTGTTCATAGGGGCCATAAGGAGTGGCGTTCATTATTATCTGAGTATGAATTCCCGCTTATAAAAAGCTCTATATTCCCACACTGGATTATCACCGAAATTATTATTGTATTGTTGTTTGTCTCCAACAAAATTGCGTCAAAAACATGAGAGCGTTTGTATACATTTCCTTCAACCAGTGATAGCTTCGTCATATTGAGTTAGTAATTATCATTTAAACTTTGATATGTAGTCATTCTTGTGAAAATGCCGTCGAGGTGGTGCTTAGACAAGGAGAAAGAGCCGTAGCACATTTAATTTCGTAAACAGCAAGGTTACCCAACCCTTACATATCGTACTGTGGGAACTTAGGTTGTCCGAGACGATTTGATCGAAGATGATACATCCAAAGCCATTGGAGACTTCCTCCTCTGTTTTATGATAGGAAGTTGTCAGTTGCTTGTGGTTAAGCAGAATATGACAGGTTGGTAACCAATGATCACTGGTTAGGTCAACTATCTGCTATGTCAGGGCGTACCTGGACGATTTTGAGGTGTACGCCAAGTGTGAGCATCGTAGGTGCGAAACGAGCAGCAACGCTGAGAGTGGGGGGTTAAGTGTGGGGGAGACCCCCTTCCGCCGGTGGGGTTTTGGGGGCCTCCCCCAAGAACATCTGAAAAATAGGAGGCAAATGGTGCGTTTTCATGCTATATTTCAGTGTTAATATGGCATCTTCTTTGTAAAATATAATTGTTTCGGAAGAATAAGGTAAACAAATGATATATTCGGCCGAACTTGCCCAAAACCCCATTGCCCCCACAGCCTTCAGTTTTTATTGCATTTTTGGAACTTCTTTTTTTCTTTTTTTTTACGAATTGTACGCATTTGCGTACGTGCGTATGTCTGGATACGAGCCTGCATGTATACTCGTAACTGATATACTGTTGAAAGATATATTTAATTGTTACAGGGAACGCCAAATACGACATACGACAATCCCCACCCCCAGGGATATCAATAGTGTACAAACATAAGGCATTAGGGAGGTGCAATGGGGAATCATAAATGTGAATAGGGATACAAGGAATGGTCTGGCAATAAAACAACTAAGCATAAATTAGGCCTACAACAAGTGGGGATTGTTTAAGGAATGGAATACATCGCTGAACAAGTCAATGAAATCAGTAATAATTGACCGAAGGGGGGGGGGGGGAGATCATGAATATCATATCAAGTAAAATAACTGCACATGGGGAAAAGGAAACTTATCACACATCTTGAAACATAAATAGAAATAATAACCACACAGCGATTTACAGCCATGGTCAGTAAAATACTGGGGTTAAATCGATTTAACAGCTAGCTTACATCCGTGAAAACCGCCGTCAAATCCAACACAACGCAAGTACAATGCAACATCTTTAGAGCGTCATGCATTCATCTTCATGGCAACGAATGTCGTCTGCCTTTTTCTTCATTCATCGTATGCAGTAGATTGTGTAAGTACAGTCGGATCTCGTTCATTCGAAGGCACCAGGTCTGAACTTTTATTTCATATAATACGTGCCTAGAAAGATACATCTGGATCTGATATTTATTTTGGATGATACTAAGTATTCGGATACATAGAAGGTTGTCGAATAAACGAGGTTTGATGGTATTTGTTGACTGTGAAATACAGTGAAACCTCAATAATATGATCTCTGTTTATGCTGCATCAAGTTGATCCTAGACAGTGTGATTCTCAAATTAAAATATAGAAGAAAAATGATCCATGAAAATACGAAAATTATTAATGGGATGTTCTTCATTTGGACGTGGTCTCACATGGGAAATGCAAGTTTCCACTGTTGTTCAGCCCGAAGTTCACAAATAATCCATCTTCAGAATCAGCATCAAGATCAAATATAGTTTCCAAATATTTGTAATGTAAGCTAAATATGTTTTATATAAGGTGATATATATGAACATATTGCAATTCATTCTAGATTGTAATTACTAAATTAACACCGATTCTTGTTAATTGATACTGATTTGATATAGATCAATTTCAATAATAAATGCTATTAAATAATTTCTTTATAAAAATGTTAAGATTGGGATGTTAAATTAATGTTAATTAGGAGATTGAAAGGTGCCTTTTCATTCGTTTATGACGAGTCCTATACAAAGTATTCCTTTGCTTTTTAAAAAGTGAAACTATTTTTCAGGATCAAATTCATTCGGATCAGAACATGGAGCCAGAGGATGGTGCTCTAGAGACATCTAAGTGTTATATACTGCGTGAAAAGATCATTATTGTTGTAGGGATGTTGTTGCTCAAGAGAGTAACTTCCTGGTGAAGTTCTATCGTAATTCAAGTAATCGATTAACTCATATATCCTTTATATACGAGGGGTGTTCAAAAAGTTCGCGGAAAAGTGCTGTCATTACAAGTTGGAATTTTAGTGCAATTTTACATTGTTGAATAAATAGATCACACACATGAAAATCGGAACAAATTATAAATGTCTTCAGACACAATAAAAATAGTTGTGCACACGAAAACACGATATCAGCGCCGCTGTACGATTTCAATCCTCTTTTTAAGGTATTTCCTGTCAAATGGTCAATATTTCCGAATGGCAAAAGCTTATTATATTCTTCATCTGCATCAGATAGGTGACTTATTGCAAAACGTTAAACAAATTTTACCGCATAGTTTGGAGTTACACGCGCTTAAGTATATTACTCCATCACATGGCAAACGCGTTGAAAATTAGCAGACACCAATTGAATAAACATCTTTTTAATTATCTTAAAAAACATGAAAATACAATGTTTTTTACATCAATCTTTTTCTTAAATACTGCAGTTTAAAATAATAGTAATTTGCATGACATGTATACTTTAGCACAAAGTGCAAAGCAACTTTTATTTACCCCACCCCCACTTGAAAAAGATGATATTTCACCGACAAATAAATCAAGTCTCCATATTGCGGAAGTCATTAAAAACAAACAGAGTACAGCACATTATCTTCAGTTATATTGGAAAGAAATTACACAAAATGAAGATGTTTTACCATTTAAATTTTTCAAAATATGAAAATGATTTTCAGTACCGGTATATTGTGAAATCACGTATAGTCAATTTGAAGTACTGCCTGTGACCATCAACAAGTACCTCTTATCAATTATCTGATCACAACATGATACTAAGTGTATCTAAAGTACTAAATAATGTCATAGAACATATTTGCACATATTCAGGAGTCACCATTCAAATTAAAGTGATCTTGCTTCACAAAACTTGTCATGCGTATGCCCAGATGTATCACCTTGAAATAGCTATATAAAATATATACTATTTACATATGCCTGCAATTTATAAATATCACACATGCAGTGATTGTTTTTTGTTCAATTGTACTGCCAAATTTCAGCTGTTCCACTATTCCAAAACGATTGTCATTTTTCCCCAAAAAGAAAAAAAGGTTTTTACTGATTTTTTTACACTCCTTGAAAACAGCACTGAGATGAAGAGGGAAAGTAATAATACATTCAGCAAACGCAGGAAATAAAAACATTTACCAAGTAAAATAACCATGCTTTTATTTTCCCAAAGTTGGGACTTATCGCGCATATTTCTCGATTGAAAAGGCACAGGCAGTAAAATTATTTTCAAAAAAAATCACAGACACGTAATACAGTTTTCCATATAACTAAAAATAGTATATCAGGAACAGGTTATTTACATTGTTAAACTAAATAATGATGAATCAATGGAGTGAGTGATAGTTAATCTTGAAAACAAAACCAAGTTATCTGGACGTTGCGTTTAAAGTTTGTCTAGTTGAGTCCTGCTAAATTTACAAACATGTCCAGCGTCAAAGTTCTGCAGTTATACAATAAACATATACGAAAACGAAGTGACCATATAAATTGAATATTGTTTCCTGCTTGAAAGTGGTGACATCACATGTTGCGTTTTCTTGAAATGATGTCACTTACAGAAGGGGTTGTTAATCACATAGCAGCGCTCATATCCAAACCGACATGAAGGTAAATTTTCATGACGTTCGAGATTTTTATAAAGATATGACAGAACTTTTCCGCGAACTTTTTAAACACCCGTCGTATATTCGATTATCCGACACAGTCGCTTCGATATATCTTTGTATCACTGGATTAACACATCTGATGATGAATTCGAATGGTAATAATACTTTAGGGAAGGATATTAAATGATATTGTAATTTAATAATATGCTTGAAATTGAATGAATTGTGTCAGTTTTTCTTTCTTCACCATGGTCACAAAAATTGCCATAATTTGCTTAAAATTAGGAATTTTGGTACAATATTTCAAACTTGGTACCCTGACGCTTTGTATGTTCGGAATTTAATAATAACTCAATTTCGTTTAAAATGTTGTATGGGCATAAAATAGCATGCTGTGACACATATATTGTGTCCCTTTATTTTGTGGTCAAAATCAATGTTACTTGACAAATAATGAATCTATCACATTTACTGCATAATAAAACAACCGTTGACTTCCGACTGCCCGTCGTCTACACCACGTATCAATTAATGGGCATATTTTGTTCTGTGAGCTTGTATTGGAAAACTGTGTTTCGCATCAGAAATTAATATTGATTAGAAACCGCTGCTAGGATACGCTGTAAATGGACCAGTTTGTACAGAAATTCTGGATATTGATTTTCCTATAAACAGTGTGTGAATGAATACAAGTAGCCATAGAACTGTAAACCTTGTTGGATATTTTGAGAAGGCGTCGTGTGTTTCAGAATGTGCTGAAAAAAGCATAGTTTTGTCTTCATGAAAATTCGGTGTTTCATCACGTAAGCATGCTAGTGCCTGGATTAAATTTCTAATTTGGAAGAACAATTTTGTGTTAAATCTATCGTGTGAGGTTTTATCTTTGAGAATGAAACGTAATAATCTAGAATCAACCATGACAAAATCCATCATCGTTTCAGTGATTGTCGTCTGCCTTGTTCTTCGCACAGCGTATGCAGTAGATTTTGTAAGTATTTTGTTACTTTGTAATACAATGAAACCTCAAAAGTAAAAGACCACCATCGGTGCTCAAGCAAGTTGACCCGATCTGTGACACGCATATTGTGAGGTATACTAAGTAGGGATGTAAACGATTAACCGGTTAACCGTTCGAACATGCGGTTATCGATTAGTAAAATCACTAACCGGTTAATCGTTTACTTTTTGTGAAAACATCTACTTTTCATTTTGGAAAAAACAATATCTCATGCTATAACGTTTGAAATAGAATATGATGTTTTCTTAAAAATAATTGAAATTACATGTATTGATATTTAATTTGATGGTTTATGTTCTGTGTTTATCAGAAATAAAGCACTATCCCAACTAGTACTAACGTCAAAATATATGTCTAGTTTATCGGTGTCATGGTAAAAATATACACGGCAGCATACGAAACACGAACCGAGTGTCATGTTCGGTTAACCGGTTAGCAAAATAACCGAATATTGACATCGCTAATACTAAGTTATGTTTTGAATTGTTCAAATAACGTTTCACTGAAAGATACGAGACACGCCTTCGTCTTATGTGTGGACAGATTTCCACTGAGGCAATACAATAGAACTTCGAAACCTCTAATGTTCGAGTCATCTATGGTATACATGTGTATACATGTACGAACTAACTGTTCCTGCTACAAGTGTACTATGCATTATGAAAATGGTTAAGATTATCGATTTCGGGTCGAATTTATACTATGACACTACGCCATGTACGACCTATCTCTGTTAGAGTGATCTGCTGTTGGATAATATGAAATAAGAAGAGATTTCGCCGGGACTTAAGAGCCTGTTCGAGGTATCTTCTGTGTTCGAGCCAAAACTGTTAGAACTATTGTTTTTTTGTTTTCGAGCCAATAATAAACTTAAACATTGAGTATCGGAAATTGACGTTTTTGCAAACAGTCATTGTGCTTAGACAGTCATTTCATGGAGAGAATTAAATGTTATTGATACTAAGCGACCAGTAAAATAACAGAATGGTCACTGGAACAATCAGTGAGGCGTTGTGACCAAGCGGTAAATCGCCTTAATCTTGGTCGTGAGTTCGAGATCCCGTGTTGAGCGGGATTTGGTCGCGAACTTCTCCGATGCAGTCTCTAGTTAGTAACTCAGAAGGGAGTCAACAAGAGGGATTAGTACGTTGTAAAAACTTGTTTCATTATCAATGTAAACTGATCTTGACTGATCAGTAAATACTTTCCTAATAAACAGCGATAATCATACGACTTATAAGTAGCTTCCGATCATATAACTAAAACTTTCATGTACAGTTAAACCTCAATAATAAGACCACCCTTGAGACCCTTGAAAACTGGTCTTCTTATTGAGGTAGTATTAATATTTAGGGTGAACAAAGAGCAAAACTGTGAAAATGGACTTGAAAATGAATGTTGTTCTTAATTTCGAGGTGGTCTTATTATGGAGTTGGTCATTAAGTGAGGTTTTACTGTACACAAATACTATCACAGTCGGACCAAGTACCGATGTATCTTCTTATGTAGGTCAAATTGAAATAGGCTGTTCAAAACCATAATTGTGTTAACGGGCCCATAGATGTATTGCTGTTTTTATTTGCTTAAAGGTATATTTTGTTGTTGTTGTAGTCGAAAAAAGAGAAACAACAATGCAAGTCCAATGCGCATGTCTGTACTTCAATAATGAAGTACCCGGATGGAACAGAGTTTGATGAAGGTCCGTATTGCCAGTGTCCCGGATGTAGCTCCACGTGGCAGACAGACGACTATCAGTCCTTATCATGGCCTCATTATCAAAGAGGTGAGATATTTTAACTTATTAAAATGCTACCGTAGCAATTTCAATTGCGATAAACATTGTGTTTCGATACAGAGCAAATATATAGATACTGGCCCGTAGAATTGAACATCACATATATTACAGTACAGACAAATAGTTCTTAAATATTTGTAGTGTATATTTGATCTCCCACACATATCATGAACTAATATAATTCATTAATTATCCTCGTTATATAAATAAGCTAGTAAATGTATAGACTACGCTCCATGAGAGTTTACTGTGTTTTGAGTAGAACGTATATTTGCAGAAAAGGCTAATTGGTGCTAGCATATTAACTCCTCAATATATAATAGCGAAATAAAGTACTGCTCAGACGAAAAGAAAAATCAGGATAACGCCGACTAATATTTAGTGAAAGTACATTACAAACTATAAATTACTCCACCTGCTAGAAATCGTTAATTGGTCACCACCTTAGAGATAATGTTGTCGTTCACACATATGACATTATGTTATTACTGTTATTAAAACTTGTTTGTCTATACAATTGCATTATTTATAGAATTATTTTCACTATTAAGTATAAGGTTAAACAATAGCATCCAAAAAAATATACATGTACTCATTGTAATCAAGTTTTACTTTGTAAAATTTATTTAATTTTGTGTAATTTCACACCTTTACAGATTAAAAGTCGATTTATAATCACCCTTAAATTTACCACACCAATATCTTATCTCCAGGCTTTTCTATAAAAAGTCATATTTCCCCCAAATTCTTCCCTAATAGCGCACTCGATGTTAATTAACAGCTTGTATAATCGCTGCATTCGGATTTATCACCCACACTGCATTACAAGACTGGGTAGATATATGTTATGGTATCTCCCAGCATGGGGTCTTATCTCTTATCAGATTAATCGGTTGTAAAGCAGACAAGACTAGTCATTTTGGTCAGGGCAGACAACCAGAAATATAATTGATCGATTTGTCTCCCTTGTCAACCGTAATGAAAGTTGGACATGTTCATATACTGGTTACGTCATTAAGATTACCGGTTACAACTTCCTGTGCGCATGCCCATTATAATACAAGTACCCGGAATAAGGAGCATTTCGTACTTAGAAAAAAAACAAGTTAACACTTAAATTTGAAATTCACTCAAATGACTTGAGATTGTTTTCTCAAATGCTCGAAGATTTGAGGGAAAGCTCAATTGAAAGGTTATTGCATCACTAAAATAGTGTGTCTGTATAACGCTGAATACTCTCCTTTAGCATCGGGCGCTTATTCCGATACATTCATCTTCACCCTCGTGTGAATGTAACGGTAGTGGAATCAAAGCGCTGTGTGGGAGCGTAAACGATGAAATACTCGAGTTAGATTCGCAAATTCAATTAGCATGAAACCTCGTTCATAAAATCGGTAAAGTTTCTGAAGAGAGTCCAACTTTCCTCAAATCCAGTGGCGGTCATATTATTGAGATTTCAATGTAGTTCAAAATGAGTTTAACTTTGGAACAATTCGGATGACAATATAAGTACTTTGTATTTCAGCGGATAAAACAGTTCAGTACAAATTTTGTGTCCCCATAATTCCTGAACGGGAATGTGAACCAGGGGCACTGGCTGTTACCTTGGGAACCACAATGGGTGACTGGAATCCTCATATCCGGGAAGCTCGCTGCGCATGCCCAGACAACATGTATCAGCTACTTGGATGGTGGCGCCACCCTACGTATAAACACGACAACAAGACCGGACAATGGATTTACGAATATTTTTGTGAGAAGGTAAAATGTTGTAAAGAAATTGCAAATTCAACTCAACATAATTCAGCCTCTATAAAATAAAATTGTGTTACTATACTTAGTTATCCTACATAATCGTACCACACATATATATCTTATCAATCTCCTACGCTGTGATCTCCCCTTATAGTTATATTGCTGTGCTGCAAGGGAAGATAACCGCTGCATGGGGTTTATAAGATATATAATTTAATTTGATGAGGATCCTCCGTGGTAGAGTGGTTATTGTCACTCATCGCTTTGGGGTCGAATCCCACCCGGCATGTAAATGTCAATGGCTAGATCGCATTACTCCTGATCCGGAGGGCGCGAGTTCGAGGCCCGGTGTTTAGCGGATATCCAGCTGGCTTGCGGAAGGTCGGTAGTTCTACCAAGGTGCACCACGCCTATTGCCAATATTATGCTTAAAGCGGCACCTGGGGTCTTCCTCCGCCCTCGCAGCTGGGAAAGTCACGATATGACCCTGGTTGTTTTGTGACTTAAACTCCTGTGATTCATATAGCAAAAGCGAGCACAATACGGCTGCGCCGAAAAACCACAATTTCTATTTTTATTTCTGTTATGTAAACCAACTAAATCTCACGATAACCACCAAGGCAATTTCTCTTCAACCGAACACATTTGTAACCTTGACGCGGGTTGGTAAACCTTTCGATAAAGGGTAAATTACCTTACCGAAATCAACTGAATTTCGGTGAACTTACCGAAATCCATTTTGGATCTGGAGTGTCCGGCAATCGTAACATCCAGGCATTTTTAATGTTGCACAACAAATCTTAACCTTCAAAATTGCGCCGACCAGCTTTTTTTTCAAGATATTTGTTGTTACAATTGTTTCTAACTGTGATGTTTAAGTAACTAACTATTTATGAATGAGTTTCTTTCTCATGATGGGCGTGGTTTCAATGATAGAATAAAATTAAATGTACATTTCATTTTTATTTAATAGGCTACTTCTATTTGCATTAATCTTTTCAGTAAGCAAACTTCAACTTTTCCTTTGCAGCCTGAATGTAAACTTGAAAAGTCACCATGTGCTAAGATTTATGTAAACCACGTGGACGAAGAGGAAGTCGTTGCTGGATACAACTTCCTGTGCGCATGCCCATTGGGATACAAGTGCCCGGATAAAGACGATGACGATAAGACCGAACTGGAGACGGATTTCCGTGGTACATACATTCCGAAATATTGTAAACATACTCACAAAAGTCGATGATGTTTCGATATCAATAATATTTGTTGATATTACCTAACACAAGCGTCACATGACAAGTACATGAATTATCCACCACTCGTTGTCAACGATGTACATAAAACATCAGCATTTACTCAGAGAGCAACACGTATCGTTTGAATTCAACTTAAATTTACCACATATTATGTAATGGGGCCATTTTATGACAATCCTATATTTGTCATTTTTGTTGGTTTTGCACATCTTTTGCTATCATAGATCTGTGTTTTTTCACTACATGTGTTCTCTATATATGCGTGTTTTTCATATGTTTTAAAGTCTTCCACAAGCAAGATGTTGTTTCGATTGAAAGGTCTAAGGACTTGTTTGTAAACTTACCATCAATGGCGGATGTGATTTCAAGGGAAGCAACTCATTTGGTTTTTTAATTCCATAAATATTGTCTTGTCACTATAAAGTCCCTTTATTGTAATTTTATTTATAATTCAAACTAACACTTATGGGACCATGGCCAGTTTAATATAGTATATGTACGGTTTTTTTTGTGCATTTGTGTATATAAATGCTAACTAGCGTCACGTATATCGGCGATAGATACCGACGCAGGTCGTTCAGTAATTACTGTTATCATTAACCATATGTATATCACATGAAGCTCAACATCCGCGCAGAAATTTTATCGGTTTCAAGCACATCCCGAATCAAATCCCTGCAACCTAGAAGAACCACGTGACCCATGGAATACCACGTGACATGTAAAAGGTGGCAGAATAACAAATGATCGGACATTAGATTTCATTATTTCGTTGCAAACTTTCTTTCCGGTCATATTAAAGCGAAAAATGACTTAAACATTACAAATAAATAAACTTAAAATGCGAATTGTGTTCTAATACTTGGAATGTTCGCAACAACGTCACCGATCTCATTAATTCCTCATATGTCACAAATGACGTCATCATTTCAAATGTTTTAATCTTTAAACTTTCATACAGAGTTCTTACGAAAATGACGTCAGGTCGCTGTGGTGTAGTGGTTAGCATAACGGACCGGCAATCCGTAGACCTGGGTTCGATTCCCGGTAGCGCCAGTGACCGATTTTTCGTGTTTCTCAAACTTGACTTTATTTACAAATAACATTACCATGACTAATTATTTGTTCAAAGTTGACCAGCGGCATGTATTTCTCAATTTATTTGTTACGATGGCAGGGGATGTAATTGATAAGGAAGATAACGCTGCAGGAAGTTTGGAAAAGTTTACTTTTTCGAACTTAAAGGGCTTCATACATGAAACTGCGATGGTATTGACGATATTTTAGTATTTTAGATGTATTTTTCGCCATCAAATCGGTGTCAAATTTGATTGTTTGATTTTTTTGAAGAATAATGTTTGCGCATGCGTGTATGAAGAGTCTTTTCATGAGTGTTTCTTTATCTACATATAGCTTTATTTCGTCTTCCACTTGTATGCTTGTTCTATTTGCACAATAAACTTACACGTTTGTAGAAAACATATATAAAATGTCACTTAGATCTACTTTTTCTAAAATGTTTCGTACATTTATTTCCTTACTGGACATTGAGATATATAGAGTCGGCTTTTTACGAGAGCTGGTATCACAAACAGTCGCATTGTCTCTAGTTTCCATTTGATCACATAATATTTGAACATGTATGCATTTGTACCTTATAGTTTACTTTTTTTAACGAAGTGCAATGTTGTTTTTAAAATGCAATCATATGGGCAAATATTTGACGACACAAAAAATCACATGTATACAATGTTATCATGTACGAATACATATATACAATGTTTTCATGTACGAATACATATATACAATGTTATCATGTACGAATACATATATACAATGTTATCATGTACGAATACATATATACAATGTTATCATGTACGAATACATATATACAATGTTATCATGAACGAACACATATATACATATTTAACATGTACGAACACATCTATACAATTTATCAGGAACGAACACATATATACATATTTAACATGTACGAACACATCTATACAATTTATCAGGAACGAACGCACATATACATATTTAACATGTACGAACACATATAAACAATTTATCAGGTACGAACGCACATATACATTTTTAACATGTACGAACACATATATACAATTTATCATGAATAAACGCACATATACACACCATATACAATGTTATCATGCACGAACACGTGTTAACAATGTTATCAAGTATGAACAAGTGTCTACACTGTTATCATGTATGAACACATGTTAACAATGTTATCAAGTATGAACACATGTTAACAATGTTATCAAGTATGAACACATGTTAACAATGTTATCAAGTATGAACACATGTTAACAATGTTATCAAGTATGAACACATGTTAACAATGTTATCAAGTATGAACACATGTTAACAATGTTATCAAGTATGAACACATGTTAACAATGTTATCAAGTATGAACAAGTGTCTACACTGTTATCATGTATGAACACGTGTTAACAATGTTATCAAGTATGAACACATGTTAACAATGTTATCAAGTATGAACAAGTGTCTACACTGTTATCATGTATGAACACGTGTTAACAATGTTATCAAGTATGAACACATGTTAACAATGTTATCATGTATGAACAAGTGTCTACACTGTTATCATGTATGAACACGTGTTAACAATGTTATCAAGTATGAACACATGTTAACAATGTTATCAAGTATGAACAAGTGTCTACACTGTTATCATGTATGAACACATGTTAACAATGTTATCAAGTATGAACACGTGTTTACAATGTTATCACGAGCGAACATGGACATACGATGTGATTATTCACGAACACATATATAATTTATTCGTTGATATAGAAATTCATATATAGCATAATTATATATATATTTATTTATCGACTGAACACTGTTAGTCATGTGATTAGACATTAATGAATTGTCATGTCCCTGTATTTATTTCGCTTACGGAGGTAAGAGGCATAAAGTGTCGTTCACATATAAAGCCTTAAACCGGATACACCGGGTAACATACTGTCCGGACATCTTGACATTTAACAACAACCATCTAACACTATTTCGGATATCCCCGCAAAAATATGCACTAAAACATTTTTCTAATAAATGTGTGAATGTGCTCCAATGTTTTAACAGAACAGAACATAAAGTGTATTATTGACTTAAGCATTTACAACTCATCGTCATTAACAAATATGTACACAAATACATTATTAACAAAATTGATCGAATCTGTTGCACTCAATAAAAATAGAATTTATCCGAAATTGGTCATCTAAACAATTTTACCGAAAGCAAGAAATGCACAGACAATGTTGTTCAAAACACAGAATGGCCACTTTGAAAATATTTTTTATATACATAGCACTGAATAATAAGGTTGACATAAAGAGTTTTGAAAATAAACTGGAGTCGAATCTAGTACAGCACTTCGTCTGATTCTTCTGCGTTCATTAAAGCATTTGCAATGGAGTCATTTAACGGCGTGGCCAAAGACCGTCTGGGCGTTTTTGACTTCCGTCTTGATGACTGTGGTTTTGGTGTCTCTATTTTATATTGTGACGTCATTTCCGGTCGTTGTGTGTAAAGTTTTTCGTCATTCATAGCGTCGTTTAAAATACTTGCTAAAAAGTCGTCTGTTTGACCTCGCGCGGAATATGCGGATGGCGTTGGTGTTTTAAACTTCATGCTGTTTTTAGACATCAGCATTGGCGAAGAGTTCAATGACACCGACGTCTCTTTGTCGGAATTGTCTTTCTCAGTGGAATCTTTGTCCCATGGGAATTTAGTTTCAACACGACTAGTTGATCGCATAGGTAACGTTTTAAACGAATTCGATGTCGTAACGTGTCCTCTTGGTGACGTAGGGGTGTACTTCCGGTTAGATTTTGATGACGTCATTCCAAGTTTTGAACCATAAAGTCCGAGGGATAGTGTTTTTTTATCACTGTCCAATTTATTTTGTAATAACAAACTTTCTTTACCTAGATCTTTCATAATCACCTTTTGAGCCCTATCGTAATAGTGCATGTCCATTTTAAGTCTATTTCCGGTCCTTTGGTTACTGCGTAAAATCCCATCGTCATATTCGGAACGTCTCGGTGCGGTTCCGTACACTTGCTTCGATTTATTTCCTTTTTTGCTCATAATGTATTATCGTGGTCTTCCCTTCTTTATCACTGATTGATATTACCAACGGCCCTTAATTTTAAACGTTATGTAGTGTTTTTAACCAATCAGATTTGAGTAGTCACATACTGAATTAAGTCGTCTCGTTTTAGAAATCTTTGGGTCTGATCTGAAAGAAGATGAATATGTCAAATTTAAAAAAAAAAATTATGCAAACCATCTATGAAAAATTGCCTTTTCCTCAGAAACGAGGCTAAGTGCATTTGGGCCAAACATCTCAGAAACTGCCACATATATAATATACTGAAGAGGATAAAAAATATATAGACAGACCGGAACAGTACGCGGACACTTTTTACAGCATTTAATAACCTGTGTAAACTCAGCTGTGTTTCAAACCATATGGTCTATGTAGCTTTTCAGATAAAGCCTTGCTCTTACAGTTATGGGAAGTCATGATTGTAAACAACCCACTGCGCATGCGCAGTTTGGCACCGCACGTGCTACAGTCACGGCCAAACTAATTCGTGCTATTTAACCAGTACGCGAACACAAACTACAATATACAAAAGAAAACCCCTAATGAGGAATCATTCTCAGAGAAGTTCCTTTGATGGTTTAATTTCAAGATTTTAAGACCTGGAAGAATGAAGGTTTTATTAAATTCCATTTATTTTGGTTTAAATAGCTACATGTATAAACAGAGAGTGTAGATACGTGTGTAATACGGATAACACTAAATGGATACTAAAACGAACTTTAAAATGGCCATTTATTTTTTCTTCTTCATAAAATGGAACTATTCTCTGGTTGGCTAAAACAAGTAAAACATTTGGTGCATAACTGTACACATCGTGTCACATGCAAACGCCCAAATGATTACGATGATAGTTCAGGAATTGTAGTGAAACATTTCTGGCTTCATGTTGAATATTGTGGCGAGACTTTGTAAAAATGGCTTTTTAATTATTAAAGCCTTTCAATATTCTTTCTCTTTTATTGATTTGAAGATGATTTAAACAGCCAGCCATAGTTTGGAAATCCGTTCAGGCCGTTGACTGCAACAACAACGTTTGTTTACGTTTCTCAATCCCAGTTCGTCTGATTGTAACTTAAAAACCCGGAATAGTACAAATACGCGTTCGATACCAGATACCGGAAGAAGAACAAGTACAGTCGGAATAAATGTGAGTAATATTGACGTCAGTCAAGAAAGTTTTAATCGTTTACTAAACGCTAAATAAGGATGTGTCCGCGTTCTGGTAGCGTCCGCGTTCTATATACATTGTGAATGAAAACTTTGCATCAGGAAAATACATCGCCCGGTAAAATTAGATTGGAGATTTTTATTTGATATATCGAGTTATGATTTTTATATACCTAAGAATTCATTTTTGTATAGGTCTACTCAACGCAATAAAACGCACCATTTTTGCTAATTAGAAAATGCGCATGCCGAATAAGCGTCCGTTTTTAAATACAATGTAATATCAATATTCGGACTGCTACTGTCAAATTAAATCTATGTTTAATAATTTATTCATACATTTGCTATTTATTTGTATAAGATCTAGAAATACATTGTCGTAAAATTAGGAGATGCGTTTCATTTTTTTGTTGAGTATCGTCCGTACATAGAATGATAAAAAATACTAAAATTAATTACCAAAACAATGAGAAAAGTATTATGGTTTATGTAAAAATCCAAAATTCCACAATTTTTATTCCGAAAGTTTCAATACTTTTTTCTCCTTTCCGTAAACAATTCCAAAACTTCTGACTAAATATTTAGACGTATTATTGAACTAATGTCAATTATTGATAAACAGAAGTGGATAATGGGCAAGTTATTATTCGATGATAAATCAACAGATTTTAATGTATATTTGTATATAATAATTGACAATGTTCCCACTAAATAAATAGTTTTCACCTACCTACGAATATAACCGATTTAATCCAAATAAACAAACATAGCAAATTTTAACGGTGACCCTCACACACGTCTATGTTTGTATAAATCTTGCGCAAGTGTTGTATATTTAAATGTATACTTTTCTTAACTTCATGAAAGCCAGGCGCGTATCAAACTTGTTTATGTCACCGTAAGAATGTATCACAACTATTATTAAAAGTCAATTTAATTTGTCGTTAGTTGTTTATTTGTATTGATTCCAACATCCGATTACTTGAGACAAATGATATGAGTTTATATTATCTACTATTCAAACGAATTAAATACTGTTTATCTTTGACGTGCATAAAATCTAAAAAAAGGCGCTAGTTATGGCACAGAAGGCGTGCGAGTTAAGGCATGATGGCAAGTCACACAATGCGTACAAGTAAAGGCACAAGGCGTGATGGCAAGTCACACAATGCGTACAAGTAAAGGCACAAGGCATGATGGCAAGTCACACAATGCGTACAAGTAAAGGCACAAGGCGTGATGGCAAGTCACACAATGCGTACAAGTAAAGACATAAGGCATGATGGCAAGTCACACAATGCGTACAAGTAAAGATACAAGGCATGATGGCAAGTCACACAATGCGTACAAGTAAAGACATAAGGCATGGTGGCAAGTCACACAATGCGTACAAGTAAAGACACAAGGCGTGATGGTAAGTCACACAATGCGTGATGGTAAGTCACACAAGGCATGATGGCAAGTCACACAATGCGTACAAGTAAAGACACAAGGCGTGATGGCAAGTCACACATTGCGTACAAGTAAAGACACAAGGCATGATGGCAAGTCACACAATGCGTACAAGTAAAGACATAAGGCATGATGGCAAGTCACACAATGCGTACAAGTAAAGACACAAGGCATGATGGCAAGTCACACAAGGCGTGATGGTAAGTCACACAATGCGTACAAGTAAAGACATAAGGCATGATGGCAAGTCACACAAGGCGTGATGGTAAGTCACACAATGCGTACAAGTAAAGACACAAGGCATGATGGCAAGTCACACAAGGCGTGATGGTAAGTCACACAATGCGTACAAGTAAAGACATAAGGCATGATGGCAAGTCACACAAGGCGTGATGGTAAGTCACACAATGCGTACAAGTAAAGACACAAGGCATGATGGCAAGTCACACAAGGCGTGATGGTAAGTCACACAATGCGTACAAGTAAAGGCACAAGGCATGATGGCAAGTCACACAATGCGTACAAGTAAAGACATAAGGCATGATGGCAAGTCACACAATGCGTACAAGTAAAGACACAAGGCATGATGGCAAGTCACACAAGGCGTGATGGTAAGTCACACAAGGCGTGATGGTAAGTCACACAAGGCATGATGGCAAGTCACACAAGGCGTACAAGTAAAGGCACAAGGCGTGATGGTAAGTCACACAAGGCGTGCGAGTTAAGGCACAATGCGTGATGGTAAGTCACACAAGGCGTGATGGTAAGTCACACAAGGCGTGCGAGTTAAGACACAAGGCGTGATGGTAAGTCACACAAGGCGTGCGAGTTAAGGCACAAGGCGTGATGGTAAGTCACACAAGGCGTGCGAGTTAAGACACAAGGCGTGATGGTAAATCACACAAGGCGTGCGAGTTAAGGCACAAGGCGTGATGGTAAGTCACACAAGGCGTGCGAGTTAAGACACAAGGCGTGATGGTAAGTCACACAAGGCGTGCGAGTTAAGACACAAGGCGTGATGGTAAGTCACACAAGACGTGCGAGTTAAGGCACAAGGCGTGATGGTAAGTCACACAAGGCGTGCGAGTTAAGACACAAGGCTCGATGGTTAGTCACACAAGGCGTGCGAGTTAAGACACAAGGCGTGATGGTAAATCACACAAGGCGTGCGAGTTAAGGCACAAGGCGTGATGGTAAGTCACACAAGGCGTGCGAGTTAAGACACAAGGCGTGATGGTAAGTCACACAAGGCGTGCAAGTTAAGGCACAAGGCGTGATTGTAAGTCACACAAGGCGTGCGAGTTAAGTGCTCTTTTGTAGTAGACGTCTGTTCTTACATTCATGACCTTGATAATGATAAATAAAGTAACATTACAGCTCAAAATTAGTGATAAAAAGAATAACACGCAGAACTCACTATTCTACTCAATATTCCCCGATTCAAAAATAAACGGTAAATGTATATTTTTGTTTTCCAGTATAAATAACTTGAGACATTTTCAGTTTGAGAATATATATACATGTACAGTAAAACCTCAATAATACGACCACCCTTTGTGCCCTTGAATACTGGTCTTATTATTGAGGTGGTCTTAATATTGTGGTTGAGTAAGAGCGAAATAGAGGAAAATGGACTTGAACATTGTGTTCTTAATTTCGAGGTGGTATTATTATTGATGTGGTCTGTAAGTGAGATTTACTGTATCTTTCATGTTCATACCCCCCCCCCCCCTCCCCTCTGAATGAATGTAATTTTATTAAGTCAGTTTTTTGTGTATTGAACCTTTTTATAAAATAATAATATTTTCTCTTACATCACCTCATATATATAACAAATAATATAAACATTTATATAAGGCACTTATCGCGACTATTTTTTCCCAATTGAAAAGGCACAGGCAGTAAAATTCTTTTCAAAAAACATCACTGCTGTCAACTCTCAATCGTTTGGTTTATACGCCCCTGAACCCAAAAAGTGTCAGCAACATTAATCATACAGTGGTGGATTAACACTATAAAGTGTTGTTCGTCAAAACAAACATGTTTTCAATAACGCATCAATATGTAGACAAAGGACGGTATTAACCGGCTTTTATCCCTGACCGGATGAAATATTTCATTTTACCGTTTCTACAATGTTGTTCTGTTGAAATGTTCAAAGCTTTCAATGTTTTATCGTTGAATAAGTGCATTTTGTATTCAACATCACGGACAGTTTAATCAAATTTTGTTTTATAGCTTTTCCAAAATTGGAAACCCATTGTTATCAGTTAAGCCTATCTCTTAACGGTTAAATTAGTACAGTGAAATTTATTGCTTACTTTCAGAGATAAGTAGGTAGGAAAAAGGGTGACATTGAAATTTTCTAATCAATTGAAATCATTGTGAATGAGTACATTTAATAATAAAATCATGTTAAGGAAAATATTCAATTAATTAAATGTATTTATACATCGTGACGTGGAACCGCTGTGTTTAGTGCGCATGCGCAAAAGGATGTCTTCGATACTCAGGTTTTGGATCGGATGGACTCAGAAGACGGCATATTAACATAAACTACAGTCGGAACTCGTTTATTCGACAACATTTTATCCGAATACACGGTATCGTCCGAAAGAAATATCATGTCCCGATATCTCTTCTTATACACTGATATATATGGGTTATTCGAAACCATGTATTTTTCGAAATAAAATGAACGAGGTCCGACTGTACCTAAGTCATTATTTTAACAAGGATATTATCATAGTTTGAAACAATCTCTTGTACTACTCTAAAAAATATGTATTTTCCAATCCGGACGGTAAATTTCTTAAAATGGCTACATTTTTTTCGGATTTCTGCTACTTTTGTAGCATTGCTCTGTATTTAAATGTGTGAAATGACTATACTATGTACAAAAAACGCGTGGCTATCTTCCAAAAAGGATGAAAAATGCCTCAACATGAAGGCCATCCTTAAAATGGTTTGTTTGACATAATCCTTCTCAGTAGAAATTTAGACCACCTCAATATTAAGAACACAATTTTCAAGTCCATTTTCCCCATTTCGCTCTTTATTCAACCTTAATATTAAGAACAGTTTTCAAGGGTCCCAACGATTGACGTATTATTGAGGTTTTACTGTATATTGATATTTACTTCACGTTAAATGCCCTGATGTGAAAATCCTCATCAACTCACGGTGTCATTAAGTTAATTTTTAATTAATTTAAGTTTTTTATATTTTTTAAATCGCCTTAACAGTTTAAGCAGTGCCTCGTGTTATTTGCACGTCAGTAAGTACACTCTATGGTAGTTCAACAAACAGCTCTTAAAAGCTATTCACGGGTATTTAAAACCCCAATAAATATTCATGCGTATTTAATGCCTTTAAAAGTGAATGTAATCGTCTTAAATTTGGGTCTATTGTTTATCATTACTACACTGAAGAACGTACTGTGAAGTATTAAACACACATTTTTTTCAGTAAAACTCCCCACTCGAAAAGGTTAAATTTCGAATGAGCAAGTACTCATTTAAATGTAGGTTAAGTAAACGCAACTGTTCAACGTCGGACTGAAGAGCTCTGGAAAGAACATACATTTGGTGAATAAGCCCACTTCAGAAAGTCATAAAATAAGACCTGGTTGTCTTTCGTAAACCTTAATATCTATATAAATTTATTTTAGGGAATGTCGTGAGCCACCAGCTCTTAAACGTGTATACGAAATTATTTTTATTGGGTTCATTGGCATTTTTCAATATTATTTCTGTTATGCATGGCGGTCAATTGCTTACAACAATTTTCCTGGAATTATCAACCAGTCCTTACGTTCCAATCCGGAAGCGGCCCCGCATGAATCAAAGACGAAGGACATCTGACCATCACCAAATGTCACAGAAGCACACTGTCCCAGATTCGAACCCGGATCTCCCGAGTGACCGCCGCCAGCGCTCCACCAACTAAGCTAGCCGGTCGGACTTCCGGAAATCATTAAAATGAACTTTAAACAAACTAGTACTTCAATTAACAGTAAGTAAGCTCGTTGTTGTGTCAAAATGATCAATGGTAATTAATTTTGTTCGAATTATTTTTTACTCCTTACACATTTACCAAACATTGTTTCATTTCATAGGGCCAGACTCAGTACAGTGCAACCTCTCCATAGCAACACCCCTTGGGAGACACACATATTGGTTGTTGGTGAGAGGTTGTTGCTCAAGAGAGGTTAACTTGCTAGTACACTTTACTCAAATAAAAACGCAACTATTTCACTTAGCCTTCATTTTGTTCCAAGTGTTAAACGTGTTTTATTGTTACATATGTGTGCACCATTCATCAAAAAAGAAATCAAACTATGTCCCTAGTATTAATATTGTATAACTGATTAAGTTTAGGAAATTATGTTTGATTATTAAAATAAACAAATGTATTTCTTTATAATGTCACCGTGCTGACGCCGACAATTTTCAGTTGAGTTATTAATGGCGTGGAGTACAATCGTTTCACACGAAATAAATTATTGTGTTGTTGAAGAGATGTTGTTGCGTAGTAGAAGAACTACACTCCGGAGAAGTTGATCATCGAATTTCCGCAATGAGAGTTGGTAAAGTTCAATTATAAAATATAATACGTCGTATATATATATCATAACCAATTGTGTTGATTGATATCTTCGTGAAATTCACAAACATTTCCATTTCAAGATTTTTACCAATAATACAATACAGTAAAACCTCGATAATGCGACCACCCTTTTGACCCTTGAAAAGGGGTCATATTATTGATATGGTCTTAATATTGAGGTTGAATAAAGAGAAAAATAGTGAAAATGGATTCTTGATTTTGAGGTGGTCCTATTGTTGAGGTGGTCTTTAAGTGAGGTTTTACTGTATTATCAGATATCAAGGTGTACAAAGTGTTTCATATTCAACCCAAACATTACGGAGAGCACGATGCTCGTTCCTGTATAGAATCCGAAACCTCTTTACTATAAGTGTCCTTAATTTTCAGTGTTGGCCTTTATGTGGGCATAATTGGAATCGAAAACTCCACTCATAGGAAAAATACTTTTTACACATACATTCCCACTTTGTTAAGAAACATTATAAAATTCGGTTTGTGAAGTTTCTGTTTTCAAATAAAAACGAAAAAACTGGGCATTGTGATCAACAAGAGGTTCTAAACACGTAAATATTGCTAAACTGAATTCTACTTTTTATCAATTCAAATTTATTTTTAATCAGGGGTTCCACTGGGTGTTGAATCTCAAGGGTTCTTTTGATGATTTTTACCGGATTTTACTATTCTATCGCCTAATTACCTATACTTTAAAGATAACTTGACCCCTCAGCCAAAATCCTTGCGGTCCAAAGGGGTCAAGGATCTGCTTCAGGGTCTAATAGAACTATACTAATAGTATATCAAACAAAGGGAGACAATTGGTAATAAAATTGATGTGTACTTCAGGATTGGGGGAAAAGTCATACGTGATCCAAATTCAAAGTATTCATAATTAAGTGCCAAATTTATTTTTAATAAAATGTAATTAACAGAATTCTTCCGAAAATACGAATAATTTTATTAAAATAACAAATAAACATTTACCTTTTTACTACTTTGTGTTGTCTCCACATAGCCACATATTTCACCAAACACAGCGTAATTAATAAATGACAAAATTAATTTAATAAAGAACTCCAACAAATATGAACAGATTTCAAGACCCCTATTTTACAACACTCTGTTTTTCGAATCACATTCAAAATGATTTATTTTAATATATTTCATGCGATCGAGATGTTCACCTCAGCTATGTTATTCATACTGTGTCGATAGAAGTCACAGCAGTTCCGACAGATTTTATCTATTTAAAACTCACATAAAATTGAATGACGTCATGATAATTCCGAATGTGTTCCGAAGCAGTCGATTGCCAAGGCCATAAAATTAATATATTCGATAAATCAGAGATATTTTTAAAATATCATGCAGGCTTTATTCGCGATTAATGTCAACTCGGGGGATTAAATGTTTAAACAATTCGAATTTTGATCTGACCGCTCGAAGTTATTCCCAATCCAATACAATCTGTGTCGAGTTTATTCTACTTTCCTACTTAAGTCGCATTAATAGTCAAAATATTTTGAGTTTAGCATTTTAAGCACAAGTGGACTTTGATTTTACGCAGTGTGTCTTTTTTCAGAGCGGTAGAATCGTTATCCGGTCGGACGTGGATAATAACCGGATTCCGTCTCAGGACGTGTCTAAATGCCATGGCAACACGGTTCATTTCGGTGTGGCTGATCGCAAAACAATTATACTCTTCAATTTTGAATTGAAAGAGTTTTAACAACGACTCTTGTATAATGCATTTCGATTTTTTGTTTAGATTTGACTGGTAATTCATAAATCTCGAAGGAATGCTCGAAGTGTGCTATACAGTAAAAACTGAATACTGCGACCACCCCTGTGACCCTTGAAAACTGGTCTTCTTATTGAGGTGGACTTAATATAGAGGTTGAATAAATGGCAAAATAGTGAAAATGGACTTGAAAATTGTGTTCTTAATTTTGAGGTGGTTTTATTCTTATTATTGAGGTGGTCTTTAAGTGAAGTTTTTCTGTATTTTATTCACGTTCAATACAAGAAACGGTGCGATACACTATTGATGATAATAATTATAATAATTATTATTATTCAGTTGTTATTATTAACATTATTGTATTGCAATGTCGGCAAACAGTGAGGAATATCGTTCCGTTGAGCAATACACGCTCAAATTGGGAATATTACTTACCGCATTGAGATAACATGTACATAGCAGTGATAGAACTGTTTATTTTAAAGAGTTCCTATCCTGGAGTGAGTGCAAGTGGCGATTGTCATATTTGATGAGAGATAATGCGGATTTGTAATACGGCAATTATGAGATATTTGAAGACACTAAACCCATTCATTTGCGACATGATTTGAGAGTATGACTTCTGACAAAATCGAATTGGCGTTTGCTTTGTCACCGAGCCCTTTAAATGCATCAGACATTTTCAAGTGTACTGCGTCGGCGAGATTTTTGGTATGGTCTATAGTTTAGTCATACCGGACCCTCCCGGATCTGTCATGACCGAAACTCAAGTATCGTGTATGGCCGAGTCATGTTTTATCAGTAATTATGATGTACTTGACTGAGTGATTTCAACAATTTTGTTTGTTTTCAGAAGATCCCGAAATGAATGTAAAGTTTTCTTGTAGACATTCGATAAAAACAGAAAAATTGGATCTAGACTTCTACTTTAAGTTTTCCAACTGATTAAGTATTAAAAGTGTTTGACATTCTTATTCATGTAAGCCGACAGGTCACGTAGTTGAATTTATATGCATCATCGATATTGAAAATTAAAAACAAATAAAAACACAATTCAGTTTCGTGACAGACTGAGCTAATTGATTCTTATTCGTGTATAAACTAGTTTTATCTGAAGCTAATTATATAAAATGTCATATATTAAGGTGTGGTTCAGGGTGCTTCCCCATGCGAAAACTCCCACGAAATTAAGAATTAATTTATGATTCAGAACCACTTTAAAATGCATTTGTATTTGGCAAATATACGAAAAATCTGCATAAATGCAAAGGCAATACCTTCAGAAATATGTCTTCACTTGAAAAAGAATATTATCTTTTCCACATTATAAAAAAAATACACGTTTTAATCGGAAAGCGTCGGGTTTTTCGGTAAGGAAAGACTAGTCTCTAAATATTTAATTATTAACGATTTGAATATTAATTTACCGTATCTGTATTTTTTTTAGTTAAAACTTATCTATTTTGCATTGATTGTGAAACAAGTTCTTACAAATTACACTAATCACTCTCGATAACTGCTTCCTGGCTACCACCCAGTACTCGTACCATATTTAGGAATTGTGAAGTTCGTGATTAAACCCCGGTCATCGCAGGGCTCAAACTCACGACATTCTAATGAAAACCCCGCTCATCGCAGGGCTCAAACTCACGACATTCTAATGAAAACCCCGCTCATCGCAGGGCTCAAACTCACGACATTCTAATGAAAACCCCGCTCATCGCAGGGCTCAAACTCACGACATTCTAATGAAAACCCCGCTCATCGCAGGGCTCAAACTCACGACATTCTAATGAAAACCCCGCTCATCGCAGGGCTCAAACTCACGACATTCTAATGAAAACCCCGCTCATCGCAGGGCTCAAACTCACGACATTCTAATGAAAACCCCGCTCATCGCAGGGCTCAAACTCACGACATTCTAATGAAAACCCCGCTCATCGCAGGGCTCAAACTCACGACATTCTAATGAAAACCCTGAGAGCAAGTTCTTAGCAGCAGTCTCGCAGAAACCTATTTGTATGAAGAAACGATGAAATTTATATAACTAAAATTATTTATAAACAAAAACGTAAAAACTACAATAAACATTCATTTTTCCTGGAAATAAGTTCGTGTGAAAAGGACTATTTTGCGAAAGGTATACATTGAAACACTACCATTTACCCTTTATTTATCACTACGCCTTTAGCCATTAAACTCTTTAATAATCCATCTTTACCGAGACTTGATACAAGTAAATGCATGAAAATGTTTAAATTTACCATAATTAACTGTTTGTCGCATAGTGTGTTTACAAAATCTACATATAAACATTAATAAATGAATTCTCCGATAGATATAGACCAGTTCAACAAACACATTAAAGCCAATTTGTCTATTAAGGAATGCGTTCTAAATTGAAACATAATGTGCTTGTTTGTTTGAAAAAATAACGTTTTATTCATAAAGTTGCTCAGCATATAATTGAGAGTACATGGAAAATAAACGTACTTGCCGTAAAAAAACATTATCTCGAATAGTGGTGCCTCGAATATCGATGGCTCGAACATTGATATATATATATCTCGAATGCCAGCTATGGGTATCTCAAAGACCACCAAATGGTGATTTTAATACACAGCTTTTATGTATCGCTCGCTGAAGAAGCAGACATGACGTCATTTTAATTAACGATTTAGTTATTACATACACGTATAACGTTACAACCATATACGGAAATGAGGTCATACATTGGCAATTTCTGACACGTGCTATATCGGGGTATAATAATTAATAAAAAAATATTATAAATAAATTTAATCATCCATCGATTTGAATTAATCTATTTCGATAATTTTCCAGTACACAGTATTACTACTTAATACTTAATAAAGACTATGTATAAGAACGAATATTACAAACTTATTTCGCATATTTTATACAACTATACAGTCAAACCTGTGTTAAAGACCACCTGCGAACTAAGACCACTGTTGCAAAACCTGTCTGCAAGGACCACCAATTTTATCTCCCATCAGACCATTTTCAATGATATTTAATCTGTTTTTAGTATCATGCAAGGTAACTCTGCCACCAGAGTCCTAGTTAATATTTATTTAACGAATTCGTCAAGAGTAAAATAAGTATTGAACTTGTATAAAGTTATTCTGTAATAATACAATTCTATACAATAAAACCAGAAAAAATCTTTGAGTGGTGAAAAGTTTGAAAACAGTGTTTAGATTAGAATCCATACTCGGGTGAACTGATTTTGTTTACACATTATAGAGAGTAAAAGTATTTTTGTCGACGTTTTATTTGCAATTGGCAGAACAGTACACAAACTCTACCCGGACAGCAAATACACCAACACACTTAAATACTTAGACTGCATACAAACTGACTACAATACTTCCGCCATGTTTGATTATAGTGAAGAGCTCTTCAATTCGAAGGTAGCTCTTTAATTCGAAGGTAGCTCTTCAACGTGGAGGTTATTACTAAATGAATTCTGCAGATAATAAATATTTCTGCGAGGATTTCTCCTTACTTTCTCGATTCGCCAAAGGGTGGTCAACATTTTAAATATACCCAATTTCGATCCATAAAAACATTGTATTGGTGTTAAAGAAGATTGATTAAAGCATATTAATCTTTTTTACATAGCCAGAAGAATTCATTGATAACTTAAAGTTTAAAAACTAAAGCAGAAAAAATAGAACACCTGGCAAGAAAACACTGATGAACAGTCGGAATTGATGCAAGTCAAGACTAAATTGAAGTGATAATTGATTTTTACGTTTTTCATGCAGGTTTTAAGACGTAAGACCAATTTACCGAAACATGCACACTTAAATAAATGAATAACATTTGACAATCGTTGATGATATTCTTTCGCAGAAAATATTGGCCCTGAAAAGGGCCTTTGTCTTGTTCAAACTATGACCAAAATATCCATCAAGGACTCAATTCGGCTTCCATCTCGATCTGCTCGTTCTCGTTGTCTTCTATTTCAGATTCATCTGAAGTGACGTCATAATCTTCATCGTCATCATCATATTCAGCGTCTTGTGAATCTGCCGCGTAAAAATTATCTGACGCTGCTTCGTCACTTATGACTTCGACAATCTCTCCAAACAGATCACGGCGAAGTTTGACGATTTCGTGAGCTTTTCTGTTTGCGTATTCGTAAAACATGTTTCGAACGCCTTCGACGATAGCCAGGCGCAGGCGCAGTTTGTACCGGAAGCCGCGGTTTGTATTCGTCCGCGCTTTATGATATCTGTACAACACACCCTCCATGCGATGATTCAGTATGACAATCTGATCACATGATCGGCGAAAACTATTTTGAGCTCGACGTAAGATGACCCTCTTGGCTGACATCACCTTGACCCGTGTTGGACTTGGCGAAGGTCTGAACATGGCGATTACCTTTCCGTTCCTTACGGCTGACGAAATGAACGAAAATGATCGAAATGGTGAAAATTCCCAAATTGAAAATATCAACAAACTTTTATACTTGGAAAGCTTCTAGAACTTGAATACAGATCCGTGTGAACTGCGTGATGCTCTGAAAGCAAGTGGTCGATAGATGGCAATGTTTCATTATATCAGCAACAACAATATATCTGATTAGCCCCCGGGGATGACATTAGTCCACTTGATCTTATTATCCGAAACGTGTGAAAAGATTTGTAAGCTATTAAAACTGTCCGCTTTCCGTGATAATAAGCATGACACTTCCTTCCTTAGTCGGGTTTAAATCACTACAGACTGTTTAATTTCAATTTAAGAAAAAAAATGTATTTAATTATTTAAGCGATAAGCAATAAATTAAATTACTCTAAACAAACACACATCGCTATTTCTCACAATAATTTGATGTAAAATTATTGTTATGAAAATAATTGGTTCAAATATATTTTATATCTAGATAGATTTATAATACAAAGGTGTCATATTCCCAAGTACAGAAAAGGAATGGACCGACAAAAAATGCATGCAAAAAACAAAAATCCCCTCTTTGACGAAGAAACATCAAATACAAAAATAAAAACCAGGCCCCAGATTCAGAACTCTGATCAAACTCATTTTCAAAATTATTTCTTCAAATTTTGAAAGAGTTGTTTTCTTGAAAATATTTTTAACTCGCATTTACTGATCTTAAGATTATCTGGCTCATCTGAACTTAAAATGTTTGAATGGGTTTCATCCAGTATTGTTGTTACACTGGCTAACATATCCTTAATAAAAACCATTGCAATGTATAACTGATTAAAAAATATCTTGTTTTATCAAGTAATTAACAGACAAGATTTGTAAAAACACTGGAAAGTTTTGAGAAACTGGATTTTTTTCTTCGGTTTTCATCAAATACAGAGGTATACCTTATTAGTGTACTGTTTGATAATGCATATGTATTGATATTTTAACTGTATTCTTCATGTTTGTTTAGGTTATCAAGTGAACACAAAATTAGCATAATATAACTTTAAATATAGAAAAAAAACATTGGAGTTTCACATTATTTATTTTTTCCGTAAAGTTATGATAAAAAAAATAAAGCTGTTAATTGATAACTTAAAGCTTAAGATAATCCAAACTTGTCAATGCGGTAAACTAGTATGCAGTCAGTAAATAAAACAAAAAACGTTTAACTCAATTTGAGTGCAAATTTAAGTTTCTTTCGTAAACATAGGGCCAGTTTCGGAAGTATCTTATTTTTTTATTTTTCTGGACGTAATCCTCATTTTCAAAAGTGGCTTAGTTCGCCAAAGACAATAAGTTCATACAATAAGCTTAAATTGAGTTAATAATAAACTTTACGTCTGTGTAAAATGGTGGTTTGAAAATAGCAAAAACAGTTATCGAAGAATTTGATAAAAAATGTACTTTGATAGCTTCATAATTATGCGCACAGTTAATCACGTGATTAGCACTTGATACACTGACATGCGTAAATCACGTGACTAGCACTTGATACACTGACATGCGTAAATCACGTGACTAGCACTTGATACACTGACATGCGTAAATCACGTGACTAGCACTTGATACACTGACATGCGTAAATCACGTGACTAGCACTTGATACACTGACATGCGTAAATCACGTGACTAGCACTTGATACACTGACATGCGTAAATCACGTGACTAGCACTTGATACACTGACATGCGTAAATCACGTGACTAGCACTTGATACACTGACATGCGTAAATCACGTGACTAGCACTTGATACACTGACATGCGTAAATCACGTGACTAGCACTTGATACACTGACAGGCGTAAATCACGTGACTAGCACTTGATACACTGACATGCGTAAATCACGTGACTAGCACTTGATACACTGACAGGCGTAAATCACGTGACTAGCACTTGATACACTGACATGCGTAAATCACGTGACTAGCACTTGATACACTGACATGCGTAAATCACGTGACTAGCACTTGATACACTGACATGCGTTAATCACGTGACTAGCACTTGATACACTGACATGCGTAAATCACGTGACTAGCACTTGATACACTGACATGCGTAAATCACGTGACTAGCACTTGATACACTGACATGCGTAAATCACGTGACTAGCACTTGATACACTGACATGCGTAAATCACGTGACTAGCACTTGATACACTGACATGCGTAAATCGCAGATGCAATACTTCCAATGCCTATTTTAATTGATCAAAATTAGGTACAGTGACTGTAGTGACTGAGTCGTACCACGTTTATTCGACAACGTTCTTTCAGAACACTCGCTATTATCCGAAATAATTATCAGGTCCCGGTGTACCTTCTTATGCACATCATATTGAAATCGGCTATTCGAAACCATGTATTATTCGAAATAAAATTTTCGAACCAGAAGAATACGAATGAACGAGGTCCGACTGTATATTTGACCACCCTGTGGCGAATACAGAAAGTAAGAAGACAACCTCACAGAAATACGTATCTGCAGAATTCGTTTACAGTTTGTTCGTTTTTTAAACAATGTTAGTGCCTGTGCCTTTTCAATTGGGAAAGTACGCGCATTAAATCCCAAATTTAGGGAAATAAGGAAACGGTTGTTTTGCTATTAAAAATAACTTTTCAGCTGTGGCTGGTGTTTGTTGTATAAATGTATATGAGGTGATGTAAAAGCAAAGATTCAAGGCAATGGACTTTTAAAAGAACCTGATTTTATAAAAATAAATTCAATCCGAGGTGGGAAATGAACAAAGAATTGGGGAAAATGATGTTTTTTGGGGGGAAATGAACACTTTTTGGTACAGGGAAGCAGCCAATATTCGGCAGTAGAATTAACCCAAAAAAATCACTGGTTTAGTACAACATGTAATCTAATACCTCTGTCATTCCTTTTCTATGGTGGCATATTTCTGCCACCAGGTAACTACTTAATTAACTAGATAAGTATTGTGATCAGTGGCAGTTGTGGGCACTATCAGACAATTTTTCGTGTTAAGATATTTATCTGGTATGAACATTTATCACGGTACTTATCTAGTTAACCACATACTCTAGTTAATTAAGTAGTTAACTTGATGCAGAAATATGCCACCATACTTTTCAAATACGCAAGAGTGTAATAACAAACATGAGAATTACATTAAAGCGTAATGCCGCTTACCAGTACTTTGTTAATACTAATTAAAGAATTAGCCTACTAACAAATGGTTCAAAATGTATTGTACGCAAAATGAAAGACTCGCACCCAACCTAAAGCAATGGACGTCGTCCACTGGTGTATTTCGATCAAGCAGAGACTAGTTGTAGGAACTGCAGTACTGTCGCCCTGTGATACCACGCCGCCAACACGTGACAAGAAGCCCCACCCAGTCATTCAACATATGTCAATATCATTATGATAAGCGATACATGTATCACACAAAGTGATACAAATCAAGTTGGGTGTATATTTCTAAGTTTTCTAATCTGCTCCTTTGAAGTTATATTTAACATACAAGACACGCATGTAATTTAAAGCTGTGTGCGAATTTTTTCTACCTTATAAATTAGTTTAAAATTGTTTTAATTAAAAAAGATTGCGGTTGTGTGCAACTGACACAATTTGTTATCACTTAATAAATCATTATTTTTTATTTTAGTGTCAATATATAAATGATGTAAATATTAAACAAACTTATATAGTTTTACTAAACTACAGTAAAACCTCAACAATAAGACCACTCTTGATACCCTTGAAAATGGTATTTTTATTGAGGTGGTCTTAATATTGAGGTTGAATATATAACAAAACAGTGAAAATGGTCTTGAAAATTGCGTTTTTAAATTTTTTGAGGTGGGCTTAAGGTGAGGTTTTACTGTAGACAAATGTCCATAATATAATAATAAAAGATAATAAAAAAAACATTTCTCACTTACCGTACCGTGATAGGGTTTTGGCAATGGTTGTATCTTCACTATTCCAGAATTCTTTTTTTACCGTAACCGGTCAATACAGTCCAATATTAACTTCTGTCTGTTACTATATGACCCTAATATTTAAGAATAACAGCACGAGACTACAATCTTCACCCGTTCTTCAAAGATCATCATAAGAACATCATAAATGGATCTACCTTTTCTCAACAAGAAACCACGGTCAATATAGTCCAATATTAACTTATGTGTGTGTGTGTTTTTCAAACCACGGTCATAATAGTCCAATATGAACTTCTGTGTATTTTTTTCAAACCACGGTCAATATAGTCCAATATTAACTGTCGCCCTAATTTTCAAGAATTATAGCAGGAGTTTTCAATTATCGCCCGTTCTTCAAATCACAACAACGTAGGAACACCACAAATATATTTACCTTTCTTTCAACAAGAAACCACGGACATTGTCCCTTGGGTACTATCTCTGAGATTAAAAACGCCTGAACAGTGATCACGCTAAAGGTACATGCTTGTATTGTGTCCCTCCGACATTTGGGAAGACATATATATTAACTGGTCTGCCTTTCCGTCCGTCCGTCCGTCCGCGCGACTAATAGCCCACCCGCCCGTCCGTCCGCAGGCCCGTCCGCCAGCCCGCCAACATTGGCCAACGAATAATACCGTACAATGACGTGTTTGTTACCTGGAATCATAAGTAACGCGGATCTACAATTCGAATACAAGGTATCTGCAATTCAATTTTGATATCGAAAAGAGGCAGATGTACTAGTATTAAATTGCATAACGGAATACCATCAAAATTCAGACAAATCGTGGCATCTAGCTTTAATTGACTCAGCAATTTTTCATTTCTTTGTTTAGTGAATTGCACTAAGTCGTGTAAAATGTTCAATATAGTAAAGTTTGGTCCTTATCGAAACACTTATACATCACAATATGTCCGCGAACATCCGAGAAGCTAAATCACTTATCCATCATTGAAGTTTTACTATATTGTTAATCTAAGTACTTCAGATTCAAATTGAAGGTGGGTAAATTATAAGCTTCATTAAGATCAACATTTATGAAGATTAAAGCATAGTAATAAATAACGTTTCAAAGTTGTCAGTTTTGAGCTTTAACTTGTATAGTTATTTATTGTCGTCTTGTTTCGTTAGCTTGCAATCATAAATCTTTATTAATAATAATAATATTAATTTTCCACTCAAAGCAAAGTATGTTCAATATAAATTTGACCGGGCCATAAATAGCTATTTGATCACGTGATTGACCACTGACCACAGTACGAGCCGTGACACCACTGATCTACTGAATACAAACCCGTCTCCCCACGACCGAGTGGTTGAGATCGAAGGTTCGAATCACGGCTGTTGTCTGTTTTGTTTTAGTTGATGCCTGTTTATGCTTCTACACAGCGCTTTAATTCCACCACCGTTATATTCTCACGAGGGTGATAATGAAAGTAAACGAGAGTAGTGCGAGTATATTTTTTACAACACATTAGAAGAGTTTGGATTTCAAAAAAATGTCCAAAAACGAAAAATCATCAGTCAAAGCTTAGGTTAATGAAGTAATACATTGTGATACATATTGTAATACAAGTATGTTGATAACGTATTGCGATATATCGCGGTACACATCCAGCGTATCGCGACACCTCAACTTACCGACGAACGAAGAAGTCAGTAAAGTTCAAAACCCAAGAACACTAATTAAAGGATTCAGTTTAAATATGGATATTCGATGCAACAGACAAATCAGAATTTGATAGTTTGAGCATAGTAACAATAATTCGTGTTTGAAACTACGATAAATAGTTATACAAAAAAATATTTTATGAAATATTTTGTATCTACAATATGCAAGTATCAAAAAAACATAAAGTTATATTCATACATCGAGATCGATCAAGCATGTGGAATAATTCGACACACTTGGAACAATATCGGCATAAAACTCATCATTGACGTATTACGTCGCCCTTGACAACCGTACTCTCAGGGGAAATATGTACGGAGGGGATTTTATGTCAAAGCTGTTATTGATCTATCATTATTACAAATTAATCGCAAATAGTCCATGTTATTGTCATTGTTGTTGTTAGCAAGACCTTATATTGGTTACACACTATCCGCCCTGTACATTCACGTTATTCAATCATCCTCGGTACCCAGGCTATTCATAACATTATGTATATTATAATGTATGTTATGTTAGCCTGGGTACCGAGGATGTGATTAATGAATCATTTATAAACATACAATAAATGCACAGTATGTGTGTAATTTACAATAAAACTTGATAAATTCATTTCGATGAAACACAACTGTATACAATATACGTACACACGGATCCTTCTCACTTATATTCTCATTTAAATAATAGTTATGGTATTTAAACGTGTTGGTGATTCTAATGTTCTTGTAAACTGTTTTAAACACATATAAAGTATATTCAATTCCAAAAATATCACTGACAATTCAATACATTTGTATATTAAAATATGTTAGGAAATATCATATGGTTTGATCGTTTCGGGAAAATATATCATTTGTCAACCTACCATAACAATTAGCCTTCTTTATTTACGAAGTTTTGATATGGCTGACATCAAAGACACTTTCGGCTGACGTAGAATCTAGAAAGTTTGACTGTCAGTGATTACGTCGCTGGTCCAACATCCGGGGCAAGACGAACGACATCTATGACAATTAGATAGAATGTACGATACACAGAACGATCCAACTATAGTGAATCATCCATACGTTGTCATATTGTCATATGCTAATTAAGAACACTGTCATATCGGTTAGAAAGAAACCCAGAATCTGATTGTTGTCTACAATTGAGCAGGACTAGGTACACTGTGATCGAACACCACGTGGTTTGTGACGTCATGTTTATTACTGCAGACAGCCGACTTTGTCTGCGTTCGGAACTTCAAGTCGCAGTAACGGTTTTGTGTTTTGCTATTTGTACGACATAAAGCGCTCAGTTCTATCCATGTTCAGTCGCCATACATTACATGTTTAATATATCTTTTTTGAAGCCCTGTTGACTGCCTACAGTAGCCATACGATAACAATACGAACGACAACCAGCTTAATACAGCAGCAGTCAGGAATATATTAAGCTAGTAGACAGAAGGCCTGACGGAATACATTTATTTAGCTGTTACAATTCAATCCCGTTGGTCGAGATTCAGTAAACTACGAGTATTCAATCCACGTCTGAAGCTCTCTTCTTATTAAACAAATCCATATTTTAGCAACGCGTCACCATCAAAAATGAGTGCACATCAGCGTTTAAAGTTTAAAACGTTGTCGAATGAATACAATCAACGCATGCTGTTACTTTTTACTTCACGTTATCTTTATAAATAACTTTAGTTAAACATGTGACGTCATAAATGCCGTAAATAGAAAAAATCATCGACGTCATGCATAACAAACTTGTGTTGAAGATGTTTAAAGTCAGTGTTCAGAGGCCTGTTGGTCTCTAGCGGGCAATGACCAAATATGGTATTATCTCACGGAAATATACGGAAAGTGGCGGCCACAGTCGGAGTCTAGTGGCGGGAAATACTCGAATCGTGGATACTCTTTCTTTCGGAGGTTTATACCGTTGATGAAAGACACGTTACACTTTGCTTATTGCAATTTTCACGACTCAAAGCGATATCGAGACGTATATAGTTGCTTAAAGTGTACTGTGTGTGAGATCTGCCCTCATTTCTTCCTGGCATTAGTCTGTTTGAGCACATAGTTTCTCTTACTTAGAAGATTTGGTTTTGCGGAATATTTGTATTGTATTTTCGCGATCCTTTCTTTTTGTGCTCAAAAAATCGTTCTGTAGATTATATTGCTCTGAATAAGGCCTCTGCCTTATACCGGACGTCCGAATCTGTGATTGGGATCATTTCGTTTGTTGTTAGATTAGTGTAAAAGCTCTGGAATAGGTGACTACCTACTTTTGGGGTAAGAACTTTTTGTTTTGACAAATTATTGTTGATTTTGTTTTCTTTAGACTATTGTTGATTCTGTTTGCTTTACAATAGGTACCTACCTACTTTGGGGCGTGAGAATCAGTTACTAATCATTAAGATCAGTTTGTTTTGTGATTAAGATTAGTTAATCGTTTTGGACTAGGCTGCTACCTACTTCCAGACGTGAGAATAGTTTGTTTTGTTTTTGATATTGTATTGATATTTAATTATTAAAGATTCTGACTTCTCAGTAGTAGGCTGCTACCTACTTTCTGGTGTGAGAATTGATATAAGCTTTGAATTTCTGATCTTTTACTGGCTTTCTATAGTAGATTTGATACAGTATGGATTATGTTGATCGGTTGGAGGAAGTTTTAGTTTCAGGTTTTCCGTTAGCATTGGTTGCTGGTGATTCCAATGTTCATCGAATCAACAATGTTGTGGATGAAGATGCAACAATAGAGTGTCTACCCGTCTCTGGTGAGTCTGTTTAATCTTTTTGAATCTATTGCAAATGGTTTTTACTTAACCACCACCAACACCACCAATTGCGTTAAGAGGGGGCATATATAGATTTGTCATCTGTCAAATTGTTTGTCTCCAATTTGTTGCATTTAACTTTAGTAGTGTTTGAGCTACCATTACACTGTTCATTCATCAAACTAAACAGGAATATTAGTCTGCATCTGTAGTTACTAGGGGTGCAACGATACAGCCAACCCGTATTGCGATATGTATCGCAATACATTACACACTTTTATGTAAAGAAAAACACAATGAAACTGAACCCATAGATTTATTTCCTTGTAGCTATAGCATCAAAATCAAACAGGAATCAAAGGGAAACACTGAAGGCGGCATTGCCTTATACATCGGTTGGCTGTGGTGGCAACTTTTTGATGTCTCTACAAACGGCGACCCATTTGATCTAAGATACTAGACATTCTAAAAGATGTAGCGGTCTTCAATAGTTTTAAAAGTCGGCTACATTGTTTGCAATATGTGCTGAAATATTAGATAAAATATCGCAATACAGGGAAGTCGTACCACAATACGTATTGGCCAGACGCTGTATTGCAATATACCGGTACCGGTATATTGTTGCACCACTAGTAGTTACCCAGCGTCTGCTTCGAGAGTGAAAGGTCCTCTGTCAAATCTCAGGTCGCAACAATACCACACAGTTATTTAAAATGGCACTGCAGGTAACTGGTAAATATTCCGTGTTTAATACTCATCATAGGTTAGTTCAAGGTAAATGCTCGTTCAACAGATTTGTAAAGATACCATTTTTGAAAACTGCTCTTGTTCATTGTATAATTATTGCTTAATTTCATAATTTGTAGGAGCTAGATACATTGATGATAAGAAAATGTTCAGGAATCAGCTGAGTGTGTGTTTGAAGAAGGTCAGCTACAAACAACTGTACTTGTTCCTGGGATCCAATGATGTGCTGAACAATGATATTTTGTTCTACAGGTTGGTTATATAAGCACTACTTTGCTGATGTTTGATTGCCTTTTTTGCATTGAACTGTTATTTCTCAATCAACCAGATTTTGTTTTGATCTTCATGAACAGCTGATCTTAATATTTCTCTATTTATGATTTCTAAGAAGAAATTTGAAATTAGGTAACCTCATGATTTCAATTACCAAGCAGAGACTGAAACATGAATGAGTCCTGTTAATCATTAATGCTGACTGACTGACTGACTGACTGACTGACTGACTGACTGACTGACTGACTGACTGACTGACTGACTGACTGACTGACTGACTGACTGACTGACTGACTGACTGACTGACTGACTGACTGACTGACTGACTGACTGACTGACTGACTGACTGACTGACTGACTGACTGACTGACTGACTGACTGACTGACTGACTGACTGACTGACTGACTGACTGACTGACTGACTGACTGACTGACTGACTGACTGACTGACTGACTGACTGACTGACTGACTGACTGACTGACTGACTGACTGACTGACTGACTGACTGACTGACTGACTGACTGACTGACTGACTGACTGACTGACTGACTGACTGACTGACTGACTGACTGACTGACTGACTGACTGACTGACTGACTGACTGACTGACTGACTGACTGACTGACTGACTGACTGACTGACTGACTGACTGACTGACTGACTGACTGACTGACTGACTGACTGACTGACTGACTGACTGACTGACTGACTGACTGACTGACTGACTGACTGACTGACTGACTGACTGACTGACTGACTGACTGACTGACTGACTGACTGACTGACTGACTGACTGACTGACTGACTGACTGACTGACTGACTGACTGACTGACTGACTGACTGACTGACTGACTGACTGACTGACTGACTGACTGACTGACTGACTGACTGACTGACTGACTGACTGACTGACTGACTGACTGACTGACTGACTGACTGACTGACTGACTGACTGACTGACTGACTGACTGACTGACTGACTGACTGACTGACTGACTGACTGACTGACTGACTGACTGACTGACTGACTGACTGACTGACTGACTGACTGACTGACTGACTGACTGACTGACTGACTGACTGACTGACTGACTGACTGACTGACTGACTGACTGACTGACTGACTGACTGACTGACTGACTGACTGACTGACTGACTGACTGACTGACTGACTGACTGACTGACTGACTGACTGACTGACTGACTGACTGACTGACTGACTGACTGACTGACTGACTGACTGACTGACTGACTGACTGACTGACTGACTGACTGACTGACTGACTGACTGACTGACTGACTGACTGACTGACTGACTGACTGACTGACTGACTGACTGACTGACTGACTGACTGACTGACTGACTGACTGACTGACTGACTGACTGACTGACTGACTGACTGACTGACTGACTGACTGACTGACTGACTGACTGACTGACTGACTGACTGACTGACTGACTGACTGACTGACTGACTGACTGACTGACTGACTGACTGACTGACTGACTGACTGACTGACTGACTGACTGACTGACTGACTGACTGACTGACTGACTGACTGACTGACTGACTGACTGACTGACTGACTGACTGACTGACTGACTGACTGACTGACTGACTGACTGACTGACTGACTGACTGACTGACTGACTGACTGACTGACTGACTGACTGACTGACTGACTGACTGACTGACTGACTGACTGACTGACTGACTGACTGACTGACTGACTGACTGACTGACTGACTGACTGACTGACTGACTGCTTTCACTATTAATTATTTCCTCATATATTTTTTATGGTAACTAATGAAGGAAATATTGTGCAAATTTAGGAATGTGACTGAGGTGTGTGACCTAGTTCATGAAACTAGTCCAAGCACTGAAGTTATACTGTGTGAGATACCACAACGGGGACCCAGCCTGAGGAAGAACGTACCAATAACAACACTGAAGGCAATGCGGAAGTGGATTGTGTGTGCTAACATCACATTGAAGGAAATAAGTGCATGTACACCTTATGTTCGATTCCTCGCATGTGGTAGATTTCTGGTAAACAATTCTTTTATGAATTATGTCTTGACATTGAGTAGGAAAAATGAGTTCTTTTCTGTTAAGTAAATAGTATATATTGAAGATTAAATTACACCAGCTTTGATAACTCGGCTCAGTAGAGCTTCTGAGTGTGGGAGATTAGATGTTTGCTCCATAGTCCATAGCAAAGTCATACAAAAAAACATAATCTTAGTACACATGTTTTCCATTGCTCAGCATGAAGATGGAAAACATGACTTCTTTTCTAGCATACTGTTGTGGTGATATTATGTTCCATCACAAATGAGGTGTCGAGAGTGATATGAAATTGAAATATCTCACATTCAATGTCTTAAAATAAATTGTGAAAATAGTCTTTTAAAAATCTGGTATACTTAGTGGCTCTATTAAAGAGGACTGGTATATTGTTTTGCACGTCTGTCGGTAGACCAAAACCTTTTTAATTATTAAAGAAAACTTATACTAAGTACTCACAGTTGAACATATTACATGTTATGATTTGTTATAAAAGCCATATTGTTAAATAATTTTTTGATATCATTAGGTTGCTCAACATTTGGGCTCTGATGGCCTTCACTTGAGTGTGGAAGGGGCAGAGTTGTGCCACAGGGCCATTGTAACCAACATTAGTGTAGAGGAGGAGCCCTTTTCTGTTAGCTCCCCATCCTTCATTGTTGAAGAATGGCCTGTTCTTGGAGACGTCCACACTGACAAGGACTTGGAGTCTAGAGCTGAGAACTACATTTACCACACTCCATATGCTGATATTGCTCGAGCTGAGGTAATTCCATATATTATGTCTGTATTTTGGGATATATCAATTCATTCATGGAAAAAGAAATTTTTAAAGGGTAGTTAATACTGATAATAGTACAGTCCATGAAAACATTGTCAGGAAAACCCACAACCGTATATAACTGAAATACTGCTGAAAAACGTCAGGAAACCTAATAGAACAAGTATATTGTATGATGATTGACATGTTCTTACTCTTTTTCTTTGTTTTAGTTTGTTTCAGGAGATATGGAAACTATGGAGCAAGTTGAAAAATGTAGGAAACCCAGAAATAAGAAGGTAATCATTTATACATTAACTTTGTTTATTGACAGGATTGTATATAAGTTTTCTGCATTTTAAGATAAGAAAAATCTTATTTATTTGTAATACAGTCAGGACTCGATATAACAACACTGTTTGTTACTGAGAAAAATAGTGATAAATCGAAAATGTTGGTATACTGAATTTCAGTAGAAAAATGTAGAATATTGAATGGGAGTATATATTGACATTTCGTGAGCTGAGGGTTCATGTACATATTTCCAAGTATAGTTACAAACTAAAATCATCCTACTGAAAATTTCACTTACATTGCAATTTTGGTTTCCGACTTTTTTGTCGGTATACAAATATTCTGTTAAAACCAATCCAAGTTATGTTGTAAAAGATTGATCCCCATCAAATTGATATTGTTATGTGAATTTGTCAGTATGACAGGTGTCATTGTAATAAGATTTGACTGTACCATAATCTTGTATATGTTATGTGGCATATAGAAAATTATAAATATAAAGCATTCGTTTTGTCTCAGGTTGTGAGTAGGAAGCGCAAACATCACAGAACAGGACAAAGTGAGAAGCGCATATTTAAACAAGGTCGCAAACGATGGCTGAAAAAGAAGGTAATGAATTGAATTTTCTATTTTCTTGGACTTGTTACCTATATTTTATTGTTATAAGTGCCCTGTAGTAAGCCTCTGTCTGTTGGTCCACATTTTTCATTCATGAGATTTCTTTATAACTTTCTAACCATTTAATGTATCATCTTTAAACATAAGGTAACAGAAGTACACTATTTATGACAAGTTATGCTTCAACTTCAAAACTGTTCCTACATGTATACTCCTGTTAATGTCATAATTATGTATAATATTCATAATACAATTTTCAGTTTGCAAGGAAATGTGACATGATGTATAAATTTAAAGAAGTTGTTATTATTGAAGTTAAATTTAGCTCACCTGTCTCATAGTGACAAATGTGTGTTTTGTGATCACTCATTGTCTGTACAAGTGTCAACACTTGATCTGCAGGATAGAAGTGCTGATGACATTTGATTTAAGACTTAAGCATATGACCCCAATTTATTCAAATGACTACCATTCCACTATTGTTTCTAGAGTAACAGCCCCTGCAAAGACCAGACATTAAGTTTTGTCTGCTCAAAAGAAGAATGAGGCTATACTTATAACAAAACCATAAGATCTAAAGGTTCTAGAATAACAGCCCCTATAAGTGCCTGAAATTTGATATTTTGATCTATGGGCCATATTTTTGTTTAATCTTCATGAGTCTTAGAGATGAGCGGCTCTGAGGTCCTCTTGTTTGTTTAATTGTTAGTTTGATTCAAGTTTTGTTACTTTGGAATGTTTAATCCAGTTTGATTCAAGTTTTGTTACTTTGGAATGTTAAATCCATTTTTGAATGTTATATATCCGTTAAATCATGCCGACTGACTCGTCTTACCAGTATAATTAGACTGTATTGTAACAAGTACCACCTTTGCAATAAGCAAGCAAGTTATGATGAGTCTTTCAATAACTACCCTTATTGTGTTGGCCTTTGTTACTGTGATTATCTGTTATAATAAATAAATTTGACAATAAAGTTTGGTTACTTTGATAAGCATACCAGTAAAATGGTTGTATAAAGCCCGCATAAGTAAGAGTAATGAATTTGGTATGTGGTGGCCTGGGTTTGAACCTGGTACATTTGGCAATCATTAGTAATCTTCAAGCTTAAAAGTGTTAAATAAGTTTTTGTCATCAATATTGTAGGAGTGTAAAGCAACCACTAGATTATGTAGTTGTTTGCCTGACCAATGATGTGGCAATAGAGATTCCAGCTTCAATGACATCAGGAGCATGTTCAGTAAGTATAGATTTAAATAATCTTTAGTTGTCAGGAATACAACAAAGAATATTTTACTTCTTGTAGTGCTGTTGATTAAAGTTTTAATGAAATGTATATAGTCCCCAGATTATGATGAATCTTTATTATATAAACAATGAAAGAACATATGTTGATTCACATAGTTAAAGTGAGTTATGTATTTCAAGATTTTTAAATTTATTTTCCTTTAAAACATAATGATTGAAATTGTTTTGTAGAAAAGAAAGGAATCAACCACGCCTTGTGAAACACAGCCTAAATCGAGACGCATTGTTAACCAAAGGACCAGATTGTCAAGAAACCAGGTAATTAGTTGGCTTATGCATAGTTATGTTTATGGTAAGATTATGATTTGTAATAAAATATTCCTGAACCTATCTCAGGGTGAAACAATGCAGTGGTATGTTAGACATTATGTCTTTTATGTGAACATGATAAAAGTACCCTGCTAACTATGAGAAATGTGAAAATTGAATGACCAATCTGTGACTGCATGTGACTACTGTATAAAAAGTATTAATTTAAAACTAGGGACAAAGTAAGTCTAACCTGTTTGCAAATACTAGAAATTATTAATGGTAAGTTTAAGGTCTTAGTTATGCTGTCCTTGAATCAGGTACCTCTGTCCTAGAATTCACATGGCCTTTATTCTTATTAAATTGTAAAACATTAAACAATTTAATAAGAATAAAGTTTTACTCTATAATTATGATGAATTTATGAAATTATCTGTTTTTATGAAAGATATGGTTGCCATGTCCAGAGTGTAAAGTCAGATGTTCG